>DWQK01000482.1:0-20678 GCA_018231225.1 Noctuana stator
CACTACTTCAAGCTGTCTATTCCATTTTCTCCAATCTCCAGTGACCACCAAATACAGTCCACTACATGAAGATTCCATCACCCCACACTAGGATTCCCTGTGTCGTAGGTGCCATGGACACACGAGATCAAGTAAAACATAATAATGGCTAAGGATGTAGGTACATTGAGGCGACGCCATTAATTTATACTGAGCACGTCCGTACTTACGTTGACATTATTCCTTGTTCTTTGACGACGACTCAATAATTCAGCATAAAATGTGTTTTCTTTTATTTTGTAGAAGTAGCTAAGTAATTGACTAACTAATTTAATTTATTTTATGTTTCATCTTCAGATAACTTTTTCACCGTTGTTAAATCCTTTCATCGCAGTAAATCGCACTGGATTCAAAAGTACATCACAGCTCCACACAGGATTCCGTGTCGTGGTTGCCATGGACCCACACAGTGACAAATACGCAAACACCCAGACCCAGAACAGAATTTCTGACCCGCTGGGGATCGAAACCGAAACCCTTCGAATGGTGGACTGGCGTGGTAACATCTACACCATACGGGTCGTCACAATGCTTACTGGATTCAGTTCATATCAGTGCTGGATTCGATCACTGGACGGGATTAATGTAAACCGGGCAATAAGTAGTCATTGGAATTTATATTTAACCTCGGACAATACGAGAAGCCTATATCTGATTTTCCTTCGCCGTAATGATATTTCATTGCTTAAAAGACTAAAAGTCTTAAAACTCGCATAACTTTTAAGTCATTGGTACGTGCCGCAGAGATTTTAAGGCGGTCCTCTCCACTAAGAAGCCTAATTCTTACTCACTAGGCCGTCGGCGCTTATAGCTAACTGTATACGAACCGTATTCCAAATATTTACATATTATATCATATATTATGATTCAAACATACTAACGGTTTCGTCGACACAACAATAGAATTCGTGTATCAGTCACACACTTTCACTCGTTCATGCCTATTTATTTTTGTATTGTAGTGTAGGTAACTTCAACCCATATCGGTTCTGACTACGTGACGAGAAACGAATGAAGTCAGTGGAACCTTGCCAAACTATATAAATCTTCTTTACATAGTATAAAACGAAGTATGTTACGTTGCCTGTAAGATCTTTTAAACTACTCAACGAATTTTAATGCTAGCTTTTAGCAGTAGATAGTGATTTAAAAGGAAAGTTTAACTAAATTTTTTATCGTTTTTGAATAGTAAACGAACATGCAGCCACCTGATGTTAAGTAGGCTCTTCGACCTCGAATAGGAGAGAAGTGCTATCTGAAATCATAGGTGAACGCGATGCTGCTCATGAACACTAAGATGGTCGCCTCAAATATAGTGTGTCCGGCGGCAACTATAGACATATCATTTTGAAAATGAAACCGAGCCCCTAATCCCAGACACAATGATGTCGGAGTATTCTTGGATTGGAATCTTCCTTATGACGCTTGACTTGACACATTTAATTGAATAGCGTTGAATACGGTTGAGTTAATTGTTGAATTCTCCTTTAGGTACTAGATTTGCGGCAAGACGGTCGCGAGAGCCACGTTTTCGTGCCCCGTGTTAAAAAGTTCGTTACTGCTAACTAGCATTTCTTTATTTATTTCTCAAGTTAATAACTTAATACAAATGTATTATACCTTATTTGATAAGTATTATTATTGTCTATTAATTTATAGTAATGCCTGATCCAAAGATTTACAATATGAATGTTATTTTCGTTATATTGTTGTACAGTACCTATTTTGTGTTTCTAACTGTTCTTGAGAAAAGTGTCTTGAAATATTTAAATTGTTTCATAATTTATTTTTATATCTATGAAATACAATCATTATAATTCGTTATTTTGTAAAATCTAATTTTTATAAAAAAAAATACGATTAAATTCTATACAAACTTAAGTACCTACGGTGTAAAAATAAATAAATTTTAGCTTAACAATCTTATACCTATCGATTATAAATACATATTACAATACACTTTAATCTTAGTGTCGCGGGAGATCGGTGTGAGGAGACCATCTTTCTCTCTATCTCGCTCTTATCTTCATCAGTCGTTTTGTTCTTGTTAGTCGCTAACAATTACAGTTGCAAGCTAGTAACCTTGACCTCTGCCCTATACTTACAATAACTGGCAATAGGTACTAAAAAGAAATGTAATTAAACTAATTAACACATTGCACGCGGTAACATGTCACTAAGTGTCAAGGGCGACCATTGCATGTTCTCAATGCCGTGTGGCGATACAAAACGCACGGTATTTTGATCATATATATTATGTTACTGTATTGAGTTAGGGTGCTTACCCACTACGTTATTTCGTCTCGCAGCAAATTTAATGTTACTCAATTTCGATTAGCTGATTGTTGTGAGGTAAAAAAATATAATGATACTAACGGAAAAATGTCACATAGATACTTATTACTCCTTTTCGACCAATCAGATGTGTGGTGAAGTTTGAAATGCTTATTTACTGCCTCCGTCACTTCTTGACATTCATGACTTTCAATAACATTATCACATATAAGAATCTACCTTAAAACTTTATTTTGTCGTAGGTATGTGACAAGAAAGTGTGTTACTACGAAAATAGTTTCATATTAATAGATATTATTTTGAATTTTTCCCATTTGTCTTGGCCCTTCTGTCTTTCATTAGTCTTTTGTTCTTCTTCATAATCTATTACATATTACACTTTTATTTTATCCAACGGTACACTACTGTGTATTAAAATTAGTTTATTTTTAGTTATTTATCCATTTACTAAGCGTTCAGCTACATAACGGTCGAGTAGGCAGATACCTTTAGAGAAACATTCAGTGTTCCGGTCAAAAGGAATATAATTAAATAAGAAATGCCACTAGTTCTTTCATAAAATTGGAATTAATAAAATAGCTCTCGAGCATGCAGGTTACCGGACGTTAGATTAGGTACCATAAAATTAAATTAGAGAAATTAAATAAGACACATTCCCAGGAACTTCTACTACACCTCTCATACTAAAGCTAAACACTGAAACAAAAAGATAGTTTAAAAGGTAAACAAGATACACTTGATGTTAGCATATTTAAAAAAAAAAAAAAAAACATTTACTTGAAATAATAATATGAATAGGTACCTTATATAAAGATTTAACAGATTAATTAATATATTATTTTTCGCCATCTTTCAAACGACCCATGCAAATATTAAGAAATTGTATAATAAATAAATAAAAATTTATTATTTAATGCAAAGCGAGTTATTAAAAAGGTAATCTATTATGTAAGTCAATTAGTTTAGGAAAATGTTATTTTATTCCTATTTATAATTTACTTATACCCAACATAATATATTATATCCAACATTGCGCCTATCCTCACGTGTATTATTTGTATTATTGCTGTTTCAATTATAGTACCTACTGGTACCGGGTATTCTCTAAATATACTTGTTGGAGCTTCTCGTCACGCGTAAGCTTTTAACCGCCATTTTTAAACATCAAAAGTAGTACACAAACGCGCGCAGACAAATCGATTGATTCAATTCAGATTCTGACTCGTAAAAATGTTCATAACAATAAAATTGTGTTTCAGAATTGACGGCATCACATAAATAACCAAGTGATTTTATACTGTTCAAAGTGTATGAATTTCTTAAGGTTGCCTACCACTACGCGTGACTTTGCGTATTGCCGACGACCTTGAATTGCGCGCCATAAAGTCACCCTTGGAGTTTTGAGCTTACACGTAAAATGTTTTAAATGTATATTTATAACTCGTGTTACGAAAAAAACCGACTTCAATGTAGTCGCGCACATACTTGATTTTAAGACTTATTTATAATGTGGTTTACTCGTGGGTGCCGTTTTCAAAACCAAACTAAAATGGGACATATTAAAATGGGACCAATAAAAAAAGAATCATCCAAATAAGTCGACAGTTATGACCCAGTCGACAGTTATGAGGTAACAAACATATAAGGACCTTTTTTTTTAAGTCGGTTAAAAATGAAAAATATTCGAGAGATTGTATTGACCATGAATGCATAACATCATGCACTTCATCAGACAACGACTGATTTAAAACACATGTTTTGTGACGGTCAAACTTAACAATTTTCCTTATGGGACCTATTATTATTTGTATTTGCGCTCTAACAAGTAACTACAGGGAAAGTATCTCGTTAAACAAACCAATCAGACAAAGAAGTGAAAAGTGTATTTTGATGAGTGATGGCCATACTCGTCAACTCCAATGTGAACCCTTCAAAATACTGCCAGACGAGTTAATCTACGTAAGTGACTGAGAAGATTCAGGAACAATCAGATACTTGGTAGAACCATTGCAAATGTGACAGACACTGCATACAAGGAAACGCTTTAAACCTATACATATAAAATGCTTTGTCCAGAATGACTGACTGATCAACGCACAGCCTAAACCGCTGATCGTTGACACCTTCAACTTGGAGAGCGTTTTCTTTGTATGACGTAGGCATTGGTTAAGAAAGGATTTTCCGGAACTCTTTCCCTAAAGGGTGAAAAACGGAGGCACACTTTATATGGGACGACATGCTTCCTTGGTCCAATTAATTCCACGAGGATGAAGTCGCGGGCATAAGCTAGTCTTACCATAATATCTGAGAACTGACCAATCGAGTAAAATAGGGTAATTCATGCGATACAGCATACAAAAGCCGCGATGCTCACACACATAAAGACTTAGAAAATAGGTTACATAGTTACAAGACTAAGAAAAACATAGTAAATAGAGAGCGCGAGAAAATAAATTCCAGATGCACATATAGTGATAGTGGGAACCGGTATAATTGCAGTAATTCACGACAATTACACGTAGAAAGCCAGTGAGGATTGCATCGAGTGCGTTTATCGTGGAACCGGTTGCTTCCGGTAAGATGGTTATTATAGATTTAGACTCGCCAGCACTTCACGATTGATCATCACGCTACTAAAACTAGGTTAGTTTAGTAACCCTGGATTGGCAGTCCCACACATTTTTAAGCCTTATTTTTTAATAATTATAATTCGCGTTACGAAAATAATCGACTTCAAAATTGTGGCGTACATACTTAATGCAAATTTGAAAATTTAAGAATTATATAGTTTCGCGTACAGCGAAATGATAGCTGAAGTTTAGCTGTCGTCAGAGCTGATCAGCGGATCAGCGCGAGACAGAGACAGCGCTAAAGTTAAATCTTGTTGTTAGAACAGGCAATTTTGCTGGAGTTCCGCGCGCCGTACATACGACCACGTATCCGGATCGTTTAGCGGTTTCGCTACAGTTCCGCGGCGGAGATGTGCTATCACCTTCTAAGCCGTTTTTGACCGTTATCAATCCCAATTAAAAAAGCTGTAGTTATGGTTCCTTAGAATGAATGAAGCGATGAAGTCAATGCGTTACCGCATCATTAAACGGCTTATTTATATAGTGTTTGTGTCACACGTGAATAGGAAACAGCTCGTTACGGCCAATCCAGTAATTTGTAAGTCGGTTTACGGTATTCGCAACTGGCGAGAACATTGAGATGCTTAAGATTAGACGAGTGTATGATAGGGAAAAACCTGATTTAATCATGCATCGTTCTATCGAACTAAACAAATAAATATAAAGTGACGCTTCACACACAGAGCCCCACACTCAAATTCGCTCCCTCCCTCTGACATGTACACAAACGGGAATATAAATTTATCATTTTAACAAAATTTGATGAATCAAAATATCTGTTTTCAGTCTGGGTGTGTGTGTCTTTGTATGTGTCCAATACACCCACGACACAGGGAATCCTGTGGGGTGTGAGTGGGGTGTTATTATTGGTATTGTATTTTTTAAATGTTAACTTTCTCCCATTTCTTTTTTTCAATTTCCATTTGTTGGCTGATGCTTCCCGTTTGGTTCCATTTTAATTTGGAAATGAGAAACGATATGAGTCTTATATTTAAGAATGTGTGCGACAATTTTAATTTTTTTTTTTTTCGGAACGCGAGTTATAATTATATTTATTATTCATTCACGGAGAATCAATGGATTGGTAGTTCTTATACTTCCCCGGTCGACAGAGCCTACCTATTAATATTTATTTTATGCATTCGTACAGGAACAGTCTGTTGTATGCAAAATATTTGACCCAGAGACCCAGCGTGTATCTAATGCGTGCGTTCATTGTTTCCACAATAAGGTTGTCGGTGCATTTTCATGGTTGATCAACCTCTTGCGTGAACCGTCCATTGTCACGTTTGCGAGGACACGCTGCGGTTTCATTAGGGTTGCCAGCTATATAATTATCTTAAGGAAAATGTTTATAATTTATAACTAGCTTACCTGGCAGACGTTGTCTGTCAAATAGTCACTTTATCCTATTCGATATATATTTTTTTAAGGATTAGATACATAGTATAAATAATATAAATTAATCACATTTACTGTAATATTTTAAAGGTTAACATAAAACAGGTAAACCTTAACATAAAACAGGTAGGTATATACCTACCTCTACTGTGACTATGTCAACGGCAGAAATCTGATATTCTTTTTGTAGATTATCATATAATTTTTTTCTTCTTTGTTCACAGTGGGGACGGCGAATATATGTCTACTAACTTCAACATGAGAAATAACTCAAAGTGAGTACCTATACATAATATATATTATTATATAGACTTTTCTCTCAATTTGGGTTAGTTGTATCAAACGTGTCTTAAATTAATTTATCGCGGTTTCACCCGTGTTACGAATTGTAACGTAATGCTTGATAGCCTATAGCTTTCTTTATGAATGCAGCTATCATACACAAAAATCCTACTTGTACCTACCTACTTCCCGAGATTAGCGCGTTCAAACAAACAAACTCTTCAGCTTTATTTTTTTAGTAGATATAGATACTATTATTATATTATACTTAATAAAGCAAGGAAGGATAATGTTTTTTGCACTTCTCCTTGTATGTTTGAATTATTGAAATATACGAAAAACCCTCTAATTTGAGAATATTTTCTTTATTTCAAAGAATATTTTTTTTATTTATTACACAGGGAATCCTAGGTTATGTTATTTAAATAACGCTGCATTGCAAATGGTTTGTTTTGTCAGCATACGTCCGCCAGAGGTCACGTTATCTGATGAGATGCACGAGTTGTCTAAATGGGATTTGCTTGTCCGATAGCTGTTTGGTTTTATATTATGCACACTGGTACTCTAATAATAACGTGTAATAAACCTCCCATTCAATCATTATGCAAAATTGCCGTAAAAATCAACTTAATATTACACCGTGAATATTTACTGCGACACGATACGCTGTAAAAATTTTATAGATTTTCAATGCATTTTCATGCGCTTATTGTTTGTTTGTCAGACAAGTTAGATACTCGTAGATATTTTTTTATCATTTATAAGTAGCAGACGAGCACGCCCACCTGATGTTAATTAATCACTGCAACCCATGGACATCCAACCAACCTCAAATAGGAGATAAGTCTTGTCTGAGATCATACGTGGACTGAAATGGTCGCTTCAAATATAGTGTGTCCGGCAGCAACCCTCCCCAACCGACACACAAGTACTTGCCACAACACTTGCTTCACGATCTGTTATGAGGGCAGCGACGGTACCTCCGAACTCTACCACCTACCAAATATATAACTCTTATTGCATAGATTTTAATATACAGTAATGTACTTAAGATTACAAGTATAGAAAGGTTTCGGGGTCACGGACGGTGAGATTGGAAGTACATCCATCCAATGACCCCGAGTAGAATGACGGTATGTGTGGCCGCATACCGTCAAGTCCACGTTCCTCAGAGTCCCCCCGCCCCTCCAATGCGCCACTCCAATGAGGCAGGCAATCGAGGGGGTTCTTGTGAGGAATCCCACATAACCCGGTATCACTGGTTGATGCCGGTTGCCTTTAGAAGGCACCTTCCCCCTCCTCGCCAACAAATAAAAGTTTAGTCTCTTGAACTACAAACATTTGTTGACAGGTAGTTTTGTTTGCAAAATCAGTCGAGTAACGGTCAGTATGCAAATGTACCTACTACATTAGAATTTATAATGTCCAAGTTCGGGGTCGTCAGCCTCTCAAGGTAACATCCAGCTGGTGACGTATGGTTAACGCGAAAGTTGCCACTATTTTTGTGCAAAAGAATCTTTCACATTAATATGGTAACCAGGTATCGGGGGCAGGATATTAAGTGCGCGCAATCCATTGAAATCCACGTCACAAACTTCTTAAGATATATAGAAGTGATGGATATTTTTCTAATCTCGCTAAAAGGTCTCGCACACGGAAATATAGACATTTAAATTGTTATATGCAGAACTTTCTACGCCATTGCATTCTTACACACGCTGACAGCTGTCACTGTGCTGTCACCCTCTTGCCAATTGTCGCCAATTGCGCTTCTTACTACATAAGTAATCGAACGTAATGTCAGCAAAACATTTGAGAAGCTACCGTAATAAGTCTCCTTACATGTACACGTGTACAACTGTTCACTCACACATTCACAGAATGACGTCCGAGCGACTCTGACCTCCCTTGAGTGACGTTCAATCGCACATTCGGATCTGCCGCCATTGTTGTGCTTCATTGTGTCCTAATACGACATTAAGTCCGTTCATTTTAAATGTCTATGCTCGAAACGATTCGTTTTAAGTGGACCTACGTAGGTAGCTCCTACATTTTCTAAACTAATACTCGTAATAAGCCCCCCAGTACCAGAAAAAATGATTGAGCCGACTATCAAAAACATGATCGAGCTATCACTTTAACCGTTAATTGACTGGTAGATGAAATCAAAATAATACAGTCATTAATTCTAGTAGTTATACCTCACTTCACCTCAAATGACGGTGATTTACTCAATGGGAAAATATCGTTTAATTTTTTATCCATTTAAAAACTGTAAAATAAAAATTATTTTAAGCAAGAATTAAAGCCTATTTCGAACTAAAAATTAAGAAATTATTTATTATAGACTTCAGGAGTTTGAAACGTAGATTCAGAATAGATTAACGTAGCTTTGAACTGTAACTAAAAATCGATTGGTTGCTAGTGGTTGACTACAATAGCGAATATTCAAACTTCAACGTTCCTCACTACGAATTCGTTCTCTAAACAATTCTAAAGTCGACGTTTTTCTACTTCGTTTATGACTTCAGTATATGGTGCTTAAAAACCTTTTTTCATTCCGTCTTACCGATATAATTACATACACATCTGTACGTCCTACGCGCTATGCGCTTATGCAAGGCACTAAACTTTTTCTGTCATGTATAGTGATGCAAGTTTAGCATATAGATATTTTATCGATACCATAGAAATATCGATCATTGTACCTATAATATCGGATATTTCTTTGTCAATGTTTTTTTTTACGTTGACCAGACTGTCTGTTGCATTAATGAAGTAAGTTTTAAATGGTGGTTGTGTAATTATTTTCATATTATTTCGGCAATCAGAAACTTAAAGTTTAAACATCAATACTTGCAATCTAACTTAATACCCGAATGTTGTACACAAAGACAAAGACATTCCTGAACATTAAATTGGTCACTACAAAATAAAAGGCTTCCAGCAATTATCATTCTTTAAGAAATATCCAGAAGTTAATACCTCAAAGTAGAAACGAGTGTGGCTGTGTTATATCCTCGATTGCAATACCCATATTATCGATATCACCGGTTGATTGATACATCTTGACAACTCTAGACAGCGAACCGGTCTAGGTTCACCGCTCCAAGGGCAACGAACCACGGCACACGACAGTGTTTACCATAATACAAACATAGGGTTTTTGTGGGTAGTATTCCTGTTAACCGCTTTGGTGCATTGATTAAGAACTTTTTTTTGCCTTCAATCCTTTTTATGTTCTACTGCTAGGCACGGGTCTCTCCCGACAAACGGGGAAGGCCTGGCGCATACTTCACAACACTACTCATATGGTGGAGATACAGCTGGTTGGCCAAACCGAAGCACGGAAGCGCGCATGAAGTTTGCCACTATCCGTGACCCATCCGAGAAAAGGCCGCGCTCGTGGGTGCTTAATGTGATCGCTTGCGATCCACTTTCCCAGCGGGGCTATGCGCGCTTCACGTTTGCGATGATTTTTATAAACTTTTGTTTATGTAGTGTACGTACATGTCCACATAATAATATGTACAAAATTCTGGCACCTATTAAAGATATAATGTATATAGATCGCCCGCCACCACCACCCCCATAACACGCCGATGCAAGTCTTTTAGTCAAGTTAGTGGCCACCCCGGGTCAGACTATCTACAGATATCCACTATCGATTACCACTAGCTAAAACTCTTAAGATCCAAACACCAAGCGAAAAAAAACAACTGCGCGCATTTATTTCTTTTACACGTAATATTACGAAATAGGTAATTACAACTGGTCAAAATTCATTGTTACGAGTATACTCGTATATACGCTATGAACGTTGGTAATATTAGCGATAAATTTAAATACCTTGAGCGCTTAAATTTTTTCCGAACTGTAAACAGCTGAATCTCAATTTTTCGGTCCCCCGTAATCGGATAGTAAAAATCGAATTACCTTAGCGAGAGCAATACGTTTTTCCATTGTTTACCGTTTGCAAAGCGATCTAAATGCAAATTTCATTACGATTCAAGGTCCCGAGGTGTTTACTGCCAATAAAGATAAAGTGAGACTCAAAAATTGATCTCTAGCCCATGGGTTCCCAACTTATTTTGCTCAAGGCCTAACAATAAAAATATGCTTAGATACATAAAATTTATTTCTTAGTTACAATAATAATTGTTACAAGCATGTATTCATCACACACCCTTTTGAATTGAAGTTCTAACTTCATATAGGGTAGATGAACAGCAAATCAACGGAGATACAACGCAATAATATATGATTGTAAGCCTACGCTTATACTAGTTGTCTATGGTTATGTGATTTCGTGGTTCTTGGCCTCTATAACAGCGCGCCAACGGTTGGGAAGTCCTTAGTCAATCAGATGCGCGTCAATACTTGTGTTACGTACTTTTCGGGAATTTATGTAAATTGCATCAAATATTTCAAAGAAGGTAAATTAAATTTGCACAGCGACCGATAAACAGAAGGTATATTTTATAGACTTTCAGTATGGGAGTTTAATATTATGTTTCAATATGCTGCCAGTACTTTAGGTATATTTCAGCAGGTTATTGATATTACGGGTCATTTGTTCTATTTACGAGTATGTTAATTAGTATTTTTGTTTCTATATACCTTTTCTGGGCATTATGCCACAAGATTGCATTTCGGAAGGCTTGTTTTTATTGTAAAAATTATTTTATCTTTAGTTTTTTAATGTAGTTAATAACATTATTGTCTTTGAGTCCACCAGTCCACATTGGATCAGTGTGGTGTAGTATGATCCAGGCCTTCCCCGATTGTGAAGACTACCCGTGTCCAACAGTGGGACATTATAACGGCTAAAGGCATGGTATTCCAAATAACTCGGAAGATTCTACGGGACTTTTTTGAGACAACATTATTCCGTTCTGGTTTATTTTGTTTATTTGTTTTGTTGAATATATTGTTTAGTAACAATACCGTAACGTGTTGTTGTTGCTAACAAGTAGGTAGGTACGTGCCACAGTGTTCGTCACGGTAACGTTGGTTACTTGCGGTTTACGAGTATAATGGCGTTTAATACTCACCACGGTTATATCTCTAACTTTCGTAATCAATAAACGCACTTTCCACAAGATATATAAGAAGTTTGAATTGCTTTAGGCCGATTTGTTCATCAAACAATGTTGCTCTTTAGTTTTGTGCTGTTTCTACATTACTCTCCGACACCTACAGGAACTACAGGATAGACTAGCGCACTCTTACATTTAGGTTTCAACTGGTCGATATGACGTTGAAGTATCGTGCTATATTTCAGTCAATTGCACAACAATTATATTAGAGAAAAATAATATACTACGGATAATACCTACTATATGTACATGGATAATTCATTTGTCGATCTTTTTTAATTAACTGTGACTAGAATACAGTGTGGATAATTTCAGAACGAAACGCATTCACGTCATTTGTAATAAATGTAATTTATGATTCGTAATAAATGAATGTTTAATATTTTATTTAATAATTAAATTTTTAATAGTAGGTACTATAGTTTTTGCATTGTTTTGAAAAAAAAAACTATTTTCCCTTAAAAAAAGGTGGCAACCCTAATTACATTAATTACGATGATACTACACAATCTAAATATTATGTTATTTCTGTCATAATTTGAATATAAGACAGTACGTAAACAGCTCTTCTCCAAAGCTGACACCGCATTGATGAGTTCTCTGGAGTTATGCACTGTAACCACCTTTAATCTTGATCTTTTGTCTTAAAACGCTATTGTTGTGAAAAGCCTCTGACCGAAGGCTCTGGGGCCACGTTAATAGACTTTATAAGAAAATCAAACAGTATGCTTGACGGAATCGGTAAGCACTTGTTTTCCTTATAGAATCTAATGTATGCAATTATATAATATATATGTATGTATATAAAGAGCAATGGTAATAACACGCACAATTTATTTAAAAAAAAACAAAGCAACATATAGACTGAACCCGGTCCTGTTGGTGAGACCGGATTCTTAACCACTCAACTTACATCGCACTTCATTACGAGTAATTCCATCATAAAAACAATTACAGTACTTATTCAATATACGAACTCTTACCGACACTCATTGACGATTGTTTAGTCTCGCGAGCGAGAAATTAATGAAATGAAATCCTCAATGAATCCAATCTGGCTCATTTCGATCTGTCACGCATTTGCCTTACATTCATTTATGATTATGTTATTCGACTGTTTAATTTTTAGACGTTAGTTCAATTGAAAGGTCAGAAAAAAGATTTTAATTGATGGAAAAATGGGTACAAATACTTACTAACAAATGTGTTATCTACTTAAAACCAGAGTAAGATAGTTAAAGCTTCCTAGACTGTTTTCGAAATTTTGCTTATTTTCGTGGACACTTAACTACACACGTCAGAAACGTATAAATAGGTACATACTTTACCAACTTCCTCTGAAATTTTCTCTCTTGGATCACGGTTGAATCAATTTTCTTATGACTGTCTGTATAGTTTTACTATATTAAAAAGAATTAAAATATATAAATTCGTACCTACTCATAATGCATTGAAACAGCTAACATACGAACTGGTTACCTTCACGATTAACTTCACTCAAAAATAATAATTTACAATGTGTTCCGTGCTCAAAAAAAGTCGGTCAAGTGTACGCGCATTTATTTATTAAAACCACAAAACATGTTGTATTTTTCTGAATAGTTGATGATTTACCAATTCACAATTTACTTCTATTTTCGTGATATACGATATTTTATTAGCTCTAAAAAGGATTATCCAAAATTCGATCCTTGCATCCAACCCTTTTTATGTCCCACTGCTAGGCACGGATCTCTCCTCACAACCTGGGAAGACCTGCACAATTCTCCACCACGCTGCTCCAGTGCTGATTGGTGGATATAATCGTACGGGTTAGTGACCAACCCGTCGGATGTTGTCAAACCGCCCAAAGGGCCTCCGACCAGGTTTCACGATTGTTATCTATCGATAACAAACGGGACCGACGGCTTAACGTGCCCTCCGAAGCACAGAAACGCGCATGAGATTTACCATTGGCGGTCACCCATCCGAGTACCAACTACGCCCAAGGTTGCTTAACAATGTGATAGCTTGCGATCCACACAACCAGCGGGGCTATGCGCGCTACGCTTTAAATATGTTTTAGACTCTACTTGAACATCTGGTTGTGTGGGTTTAGGTACTCAAAAGAATCTGTCGTTGTCTCCATATCTACTTATAACATAATTTCTTCCTTCACGCATCAAAACCCACTAACAATTCACTGTGAGGAACTCTGAAACGGTTATCCCGTGCACAGTCAGACGTTCAATTAGGGTCTAATACACCTTTAAACTGTTTCGCGCCGCCGAAATAGGTTTGAATTAAGGCTGCCATAAGAATGGATCAGAATCTTGACTCCCTCCGTTCAACAGGGCATATTGCGGTAGGGAAATTGGGTTAGCCAAACAAATTGAAAATTTACCCCGCAATTTTCTCCCTCAAAGAATAACCGTTCGCCATTTTTTCTTTTCACGAGCCCGGCTCTTGCGATAAGTGATACGGTGGCGCTTTCATCAAAGCAATGGTTATTCTTGTTGAGTTGAAAACTTACGTGGATATGTAATTTTTGGTGTCGAAGTCCAAGTGTGTGTCTAGGATTCAGGATTAGGTATAGTGACGATGGTTCATATTGAACCTTTTAGAAAATGCATTAAGCCGTATAATATACGCATTGATCCGTTTCACGTCTGATAAATCTGACGATAACGTGATTCCTTGGTCCAATTAATTATGAAAACTACACATACGAAGTCACCGGCATAAACTAGTAAAACTTTAAAAACTCGTAATAATTTAAAAGTATTCTTATTTCAATGGACTTAACGTATTAACTTGTATATTTTGCTCATCCAGGCCCTCGTTTTGGGCTCAGAGAACACGGATGGAGAAGCGGCTGACCCTAGCGGTTGGACTGGTGGCCGTTCTTGCGGTCGCTTTCTTCGCTGCCTTCCTCGCCACAGTGCTGCTGCGACCATCCACTGACGTCGCTGGTAAGTGTTTATCTCGCTACGATGAGGAACCTATTCATTAAATATCGTATTGACGGGATGTAAAACACGATTTGTTGGCTTTACAGAGCTATCGATATTTCTATCGATCTACCCTCCTTGTATTCTTTTTTTTGCTTTTTGCTTTGTTTGTTAAATTCGAACTTAAGTCACGGAAAAACACACTGCCAATAATCCGTCATGGACCAGCTTTAATATGACCTATTCTCATTACGAACGATCATTGACAAGTAGACCAATTAAAAATGGTAACAATGTCAGGTAAAACCAAGAATTCACGTGCTTGTATAAGGAAAACAATTACACACTTCTGTTTTTATGCTGCCTTTATTACGACAACATATTTCTGTCGGGTAATTTGCAAAGTGTAACAGTTTTTAGACAAAAAGTTGACGCGCGTTGAACCGTTACCTTTGAAGCTAGGGTTGGTTTGAAGAGTTTTTTATATTTTTAAATTAAAATGTTTAAATTCTAGGCTAGTGTACATTAACAGTGTATTCAAACTCGTTTTTAACGACAACTACCATTCTGAGACAAAATTTGTCATCGAATATGAATAATTTCGTCCTTAATTGAGCTCTAGAATACTGCCGTTTATCATAAAGTTGGCAAGTGATAAAACATCTAAGTAGAATTTATTAAAATTACTTCAGTAGTTCACTTCTCGAAATAAACCATAATAATTGTTTCAAGGTGTGTTAAGAATTGGAAGCTAAAGTTAAATAAGAATATAAAAAGGCGTCTTGGTTGGACAAATCCGTATTCAAAATTTCATGTTCACTTGTTTTCTATCTGACAAAAATGACAATTCTAAATGAAAAAATAAAAATGAAGCTAAACAAAAAGGATTTACTTGGCAGTTAATAATATGGTGGTACGATGATACCTCCGGCATCGCATTACCTGGTAGAGCTATTACTCGATTTTATGGAATTGGTTAGTGGCAACCCTACTGTTCCCAGGTGACCTTAGCGATTTCGCTGACTACAATGAAGTCGAATATTTTGTCATCTTAGACTTTTAAACCAATCACGTTTCTTAAACAGTAGCTACCACATAGTTTTTCGAAATTGAGACATGCAAACAAAGCTAATACAATTCGGTTGTCAAATTGAGTCAAAGTTGCGTTTCGAGATAAAGTAAACTACGCATAGAATTTAGAATTACTTGGCCTTCGTTGTCATAAATTGTTGTCGTTTAGTGACACTTTTCACCCTGACGAAACAGATGCTCTCCTCGACATGAGGGGGTAAACGAATTCGTCGTGTGGTGTAGTGGTTACCACGCCAGTCCACCATTCGAAGGGTCCCAGAAATTTAAATGATTGACATTTCTGTTCCCGGTCTGGTGTCTTTGTGTGTGTCCATGGCACCCACGACACTGGGAATCCAAGTGTGGGGCTGTGAGTGTGAAGCGTTATTTATTCATTCACGTGATCAATATGCCAAATAAATACGTTTTAAATTATTGCTATCCCATTCCTATTGCTACTGATTGTATTTTTTTTCTTTCTTTATTTCTTTGTTTTATGAGATTGTTGCTGTTCTTTCCAGTGAATGAATGTTTCTTTCTTTCTTTCTGTCTTTCAATTGCCATGACGTAATTGACATTTGAGGTCCTTTCTTTCCCGTTAATAGCCAGTCTATTAAATGATGTGGCCTACTCATTGCCAGTTCAAGCATATTTCGTTTCATAATAATATGACGGTCTTCGTTCATACAGATTTCATAGTTTAAAATTTAATCGCGCACAGAAATAGTGATATTTTCTCGTATACATTTATTCATCAATTTTGCTTAACAGAGCGTGATCTGTGACACAAAATGGTTTGTTATTTAGATTATAATATATATTAAATAATAAATCGGTCAGTGTTACCTAACTTAAAATATTCGCCGTTAAAGAGGTCTTTATTTTGGCAAGTTTTTGCGAACGTTTTTGTTCGACGGTTTTATCATAATAAATTTGGAAATAGAAAATAACAGTAGGTCTACTCTTGTACACGATTGTGTCGTCCCCGTTTGAAGCTTACCTATATAATAATATATTGATGGCCGATTGATACCTACTCGGAGGCTCTTTGAGCGGTTTGATAACATCCGACACGAGTTGGCCACTAACCCGTATCTCCACCAACCTGCTCCACAGTGGTGGAATGCTCCAGGCCTTCCCCGGTTGTGGGAAAAGAGCCGTACCCAGCAGTGGGACATAAAAAAGGGTTGAAGGCAAGGCAAGGTTATTTAGGTGTCACACGTTTTTCTGCAGAAAATAACTTAAAACTCGTGTGTGTTGTTTCTTTTTATTCAAATTCATTGTTGTTCATAATAGGATGTTCACACAGTTTCGCGTCTTGTGGTTCTCACTGGGTCAATATCAACAAGTTAATAATCTTCGTTAGGTACCTACTACAAGTGAACTTCATCCAAGGAATTTGCACTTTCAAACGATTTTTAACCATAAAGTACTTTACTATTTTATATTTAAGTTATCAAAATACATTAACAGTGACAGCATAGTAGGTACATAATGTACAATCTAGATTCTTACGTATTATTTTTTTAATATATTATAAGTGATAAAAGTGTAATAAATCGGTATTCAGACTACCACAACATACAATCCTATCATCATTTTCCTAAAACATGTCTTCTCAGATAGTGTCAAAATCTTAAGAAGCTTAACGAAGAAGAACAAGATAGGTTAGATGAGGTTATCGGGAAATAATAGAAATTTAATTTGATAGAATTTTTAGTTTAATATAATTTGTGAACTATAAATTCTCGATTGTTTGTATACATTGTTTGTTCACTTCCTGGCCAGATAAATCAAGAACTAACGGTTTTCACAATCTGACGACGACATATACATTACGTACGAGTATGTCTACAGCAGTAACAGGACATAACCTACAACACTTATTCTTTAGACAATAGAATTGACTCACTTGTTAGTTGCATTGTCGGGTTAATGACTGACGCGGAAGGCTGTGTAGTTCGTCTGTCAGCAGTAAGTTGGCCTAGATTTACGTGCTCACGGAAGAAAAACACTAGTTGATACTTCTTTTAAGTATTTCTCAATTTTGAAGGAAAACATCGCGACAAACCTAATAGCATAATGCTACTAATGTAAGAAAAAAAAACAGACCCGGTGAATATTTCGAACTTAGTGGTAACATAGTAATATTTTTGCAGATGTCCCGCAAACCAGCGAACTGCGGTTAACACCATCATCGCCGCCGGTGGTAATATCCAAAGACGAACATGGGGTGAAATTCTGTAACAGCCCCAGCTGCATACATACCGGTAAGTATCGAATGTCGCAGGCCGATCCTTAAAATGGGCCGATTGAGAGCTGCAATTGCAGTTTTAACCTTATAACGCCAGCATTTCTTGATTTTCCTGTCTAATGCCCGCCATATCATTTAAATCTGTACTTTTGACCAAGTATGGCCCAACAAATAGATTTTGTATGTTGATTAAAGCACAACTAAACTAACCAAATTACTCCAATTCTTAATTTTATATTTCATTTTATAAATTCATAGGAAGACACAGATGAATACAAACAACTTACAGCAAATGACCAACAAAAGATATTTCCAGCTCCAGCGGGCCACACGTTTAAATAATGAATTTTGATTACTGTTTCCAGTGTGGATGTGTAATTGTCTTTGTGTGCGTTCCAGATACAAAGAATACTAGTGTGAGGCTATGAGTGTAAGGCGTTATTTATTTATTCTAAAATATTGTTCACAGCCTCAAAGTTACTCCAGAATATGGACGAGAAGGCGGATCCTTGCGACGACTTCTACGACTTCGCATGCGGTTCGTTCGTCCGCAACACCCGCATCCCCGACGACAAGACTTCGGTGAACACTTTCTCCATCATCACGGACCAGCTGCAGGAACAAATCAGGGCGCTTCTGGACGAACCCATCGCGGACAATGAACCTAAGCCTTTCGTGCTCGCGAAAACGCTCTTCCAAGCTTGCATGAACCGAAGTAAGGGGTCGTAACACGTTTTCCGTATAGGGATGTTTTCTTACAAACTTATTTGGAACGTCTTTCGACCGTGAGTCGACTCGGACTCGGAACTCGACAATAGTAGAAGGAACAAATACTTGTCTAGTGCCAAATTGATAAGTGAATAACGACCTTAAATCATTACCCATGTCACAGCATTGTGTGAACCGGTAGTTTATATTTGATAAGCTTGCGGAAGGAGTATCATGAATTTGCAAACTTTGCAAATAAAACTGCAATAGTTTTTAAAAACTAAACATATAGCTATTTTACCCCGACTACGAGTTTTTTTTAAAGTTATTGTTATAACGAAGTTAAAAGGGGTTTTATTTATTGTTCAGACAAATTATATGGATGGGTAAAATAAAATTGGAATGTGGGAATTAACGTACTCGTATTGTTTTACTCTATCTGTCGTGCGATTGTTGCGTAATTTGAAGAAACTTATTATTCCCTAATTCACACAAGAGGAAACAAATCCGAGATAAATTTTAATAGGATACAGTCTGTGGCAGTTTTATGAGTGTCCCAGTTTAGTTTGAAATAATCCAGACATAATAATACTCTAACTTTGGCAACGCGGCCGTGCATTCAGGCTTCATAACAATAAACTTTATATTAAGTTTCGAATTTCTAGAGCGCTCACGTTGTGATAATTCCAAATCTAGTTATTTTCGTTTCGGTTTGAAAATCATTACCATGTACCTGTATCATTTCAAACTTTATTAGAATCCATATAGATATTGTTACTTAAATAAATAAATAACCATTAACACAAATGTTAAGATGTTCTTCAACACTTTTTGTGGCCCACTGTTGGGCACTCCACTACGCTGCTTCATTGCGGGTTGTAGTAGTTTAAAATGTTAAGACGAAATAGAATCGTGACACGAAAAATACGTGTATACTATTAGTAATTACAGATCCCAAAGCCTATTCAGAACACAAGGAGATTTATTAATTCATCAACATGATGAGAAAATTTAATTAATACCTGTGATTAACATAACATTGACTATGTCTTAGTAAATAGATTATGTCGCTGTACGTAAATATGGCATCCATCTAAACAATGTTCCTGTTTACAGCTGCTATTGAAGCGCGTGGAGTCCAACCTCTTTTGGACATGCTGGATCGTCTCGGCGGCTGGCCCGTACTGATTGGCGACTCCTGGGACGAAAAGACCTTCTCGTGGGAGGAATCGGTGTACCGCTTCCGTTCTGCTGGTTACTCTGTGGATTATTTCATCGACTTCTCCGTCAGCGTTGACGTGAAGAATTCCACTAGACGGGTCATTGATGTGAGTTTGCTCTCTGAGAATTACTTCTCTTCGACTTGGAACATAACTGTAGACCATTAATTTGTGATTGATAACAATCTGTTTAAAAATTGACCCGATGACCTTATGGGAAACTTGTAACCAACATGGGATAGCATAAAGGAGATGAGTCCAATCCATGTCCGATTAAAGGGTCATTAAAATCGTTGTACAAATCCCCTGTGTTCTCTTTAGCTGGACCAGGCCTCTCTCGGCCTCAGTCGCGAGTATCTGAACCGTGGCTTCACCGACAAGCTGGTTCAGGCCTACTATGAGTACATGGTGGACATCGCTACACTGCTGGGAGCTGAACGAGCTCGTGCTGAAGTGGAACTCAAAGACTCTCTGGAGTTCGAAATCAAACTTGCCAATGTAAGTTCTTTCTAATAAAATCCAAATCAAAAACAATATTTTTTATTCATCAGAAATAAATATTGGGGACGACCGTAAATGGTTTTATTTTGGATAGAGTTGTCAGAGTTGTCAGGGAATGTAAAATGAGAACTGACCTAAATATTCTTAGCACCATTATTACTAACACTATCATTAACCCTAGACACCTAACCTTCTAATATATCCCTTTTGACCTAACCATTCGTCGATTTGACGATCAATCTTTGGAA
>DWQK01000483.1:0-20669 GCA_018231225.1 Noctuana stator
CTATCATACACAAAAAGAATTTTTTAAATCCGACTTGTAGTTCCAGAGATTAGCGCGTTCAAACAAACAAACTCTTCTCAGCTTTATATATTAGTATAGATTTATCTAATGGACAGCACTTTATATGTGTTTACCGTTTGAAAATAAATGTATACATACATATTTGTTGCTTTACCTAGCACAATGAATTCAAACCTCTTGTCATTCAGAGTCTTGACTCGAGGTTACAAGAAGGATCTTTTCATTTCCTTTATCCAGTTCAAATCTCAACAATGACATCGCTCGGTCCTTTCTGGCCAATGTTTGGTTAGCTGCGCGCGCGCATTGTCGACTCCGAAATCAATTTACGATAATTGTCATTTATTATGAAATAAATATGATGCTTTATCCCGAATCCTTTTGTGATAAAATGTTGCCTCCAAAAGACGATCACGTACTAAGAACGTCCCATTCAGTTTCGATTCTTGAGCGTAAATAATTTTTATATTTTGTGCACAAAATCATCCGTGCGTACAAGAATAGATATGCGGGCGCAGCATTTGACAATAATTATATCAATGCAGTCCATACCTTGGAGGATATTAGCCGGAACGCGGAAGGTTTTAACAGAAACTGATGTCAAAGAATGTTTTCTCAGCTTCTTAACAGCTGTTAAGAAAACAAAGCACGCACTTTTAGCATGCTTACATCGTTGCTACTATTTTACTTGACTAACTTGTTAAATTTACAGCAATGATAAATTGTTAGTTAAATAATTACTGCATGTTACATATACAAATACATACGAGTGTTATATACGACACACTAAATATATAATAATAAATTAATAATCAGAACACAATCTTTTTGTCATATAGGTACTTACAGATTGCTTTTTCTATGCAACTTTGTAAGTAATTTTTTCTACATAAAACAAAATTCTCTTAAGTAATTTTTTCTTTGATTAAATCCACGAGAGACTCGATTTTTATTTTTACAACTATATTATAAAAACGACAAACAATCACCAGTCATGTATGCTTAATGTACCTATACCCATATATTCTTCAGAACCGTGTCTCGGTTAGGATCACAAATGCGTTAAAATTGCCTTTTAAAGCGAATTTGTCTCCATTTTGAATGCTATGAGGACCATTAAATGGCTCTTTGTCCCTTTTGATTTGTTATTGACGATGCACACGTGAAAACTATACAGGTTGATAGTATTTCACTTTATACAATAATTTAAAGCTATGTAGGAGGAGGTACACACATGTAATTCATAAAAGTCATAGTTTGTTTTAACAATGTAATGTTTGCTTTACATTCCCAGTTAATATAAACAAGAATATTTAAATAAGTACCTATGCTATCAGTCTGCAAATAGTCTATGAAAGACATAATTACTGAATGATTCCAAGATACAGCGAAATGTTTCGCGCGATAAAGAAAATAGTAAAGTTGATAACTTTTTTTAAATATTTAATTTTGGTTTAAGTGACACCCTGTATCCCAGAAGTCAATTTAATATTATTAAGTAACTGTTCAACAATAAAAGACATAATAGCATCAATAACTTCCATAATGGGACACAATCAATATATTTTCGCTCCGATGAATCCTTTTCGTATAATATTTAGCGTGAATTTGTCTCTAAACGTATTCCTATTAACGCATAATGACCAAGCTGAACACCTTGAAATATGACAATGAATAATATGAAAATTCAATGAACCGAGTATGAGCTTTGTTGTCCATTAATGTTCTTTTATTGAATTTATTATATTTAAGCTTTTTTTACTAAAGACAACGTAAGAAAGACTAAGAATTTGTCACCAAAATATTCACAAAATAAGGCTTAAAATGAGATCTTATGGAAACAATCTAAAATATCTGCCTCTGTACCCAGTGGTTCTCACTTACCTACTTCGGTATGTTTTATTATTAAAGGTTACTTGTGTATTTTTTATATTCGTTTTATATTAGTTTATAAGTATGTTTTAAGTACCTAGGTATATGTTTTTATACTGTTTTGTTGGACTAAGTTAAAATTCATAAGTACCTCATGACTTATATTCAGAACGGAAATATTAAGTGACGATGGATTTGCAACTAGGCACTTAAAGAAATACACAACTTAAAGGTCAACGGAAATATATAATATTATGCAGACACTTATCGTGTTGAAACACTAATAGCCACTTACATGTTCCTATATAGATAAGTTACTTGAAAAATCATTCACCTTATCAACAAAAAAATCAGATATGTATTTTTAATAATTGTTATTAAATATTCTGTTTTTACAGGTATCGGGTTCTCCCCTGTTAACAGTTAGAAGTCCTCTTATTAGTCCCCTGTTATTTTAATGGGTGTCGCAATAAGAGTGAACATTTTCATGTAAAAATATTTTTTATTGCATTGTAAAGTAGACAAATATAATTATGGAATAAAATATCTGGAAAAGCTATTTATTTTAAGAAATTTGATGTTTTGGTAGCTTTGCGAGCCGCTCTTGACCTTACATTGCGGTAGGTATATGTAGATACTTAATGTTTTAACTGATTTTGGTACACAAAAAAATTAATAAATAGGTTTTATTACCATATAGGCATTTTAATACCTACACATTTTTTTAGGTAGTACAAAACTTTGTATGTACAACAAAGTTACTATTCCTCTCAATAATTTGCCCTGTGTGAATGCCGTCCACGCGTTTATGCCATTGTTCAGGCCCGTATGGGATTAAAGGCCCCACGATCTTAAGATCGACCCCGATAACATCTCTGCCTTTCATGCCAGAGATGGCTAGAGATAAGGATACTGAGCGACCATTGTTTAGTACAAACTTGACAAACCAATATGAGAAAATTGAGTGCCGTACTCAAAGCAAACAAGCAAGATGTCCTTAACGCATTTGTGTCAATCATTCCGTTTTTATGTCTAACGGTGCTTGTTTGGTCAAGTCTCTTGTCAAAAAAATAAGACGTACCTACTGTTGGAAGAACAAAAAGTACCGGGTGCCGGGGTCTTAGCGCCGTCAGAAACTGCTGACTCAGTATTTATTGGAAATCCGAGAAAAAAGAAACGAAAGGAAAAACACAGAGAAGGAGAAGGCATTAAGTATTTTTGTTAATTCATCGAAAATCCCCGCGATTCTGAATACGAAGTTATGAAAATTACAAGCATTTATTTATTTATTACCTGTGGAAAACTAATGTCGAGCAATTAGAATGAGAAGAACTATGGAAGACTATTAAGACAATTTTTTTTATTTTATAACATTTTTTTCATGATAATGTTTGGTAGGATTTGTAGGTACTACTAAAATCTCTAGTGCCGTCTTTACAATTTAAGTTATGGCAAAGGTAGCATCAATTATCCGATTACTTCTATAACCATTCTAAGAAACTGTCTTTTATGTAGTTAACAAAGAGAAGTGTTACTGACCAAACAAATTACACGTGATACCGCCTCCTACTCCGACGCACCAGGCGTGATAAGGCGGGACAGTCGAAACCTTGGGCGGAGAACTGGTAACAGCTATGATACCGCTACTTTCTTGCCGAAGAACATTAATAATTCTATAAATCTGGGAAGGCTGTTAACTTAACACTTAAGAATGTAATAGGTATCCGGAGGAATCACAATTTTGGAGTAACCATTGTAATAATTTCTGAAGATGTTCTCGTTAAAAAGCTTGTATTACGTTACCGTATATCCAATATCGACGCAGTGGGGTACTTTAGTCAATTAATATACATTGTACATCTTAAAAAGTTACAAATACTTAAAACAGTTTGAAAATTTTCTTAATTTGTTTAAATTAAAAACATTAAAACATTAGACTGAACTTGAGGCTAAGTTACAATACATTTATATTTTTATACAAATGAGTAAATTGATCTACTTCCACATACTTACTGTAACTTAGTGTCTAAAATATCTACCAATGAAAATATATAACGATATCGCTTTTTCATTGTAAGGTTGTTCTTTTTCTATTATTTACGTACCTATACCTAAGTAATAGTCACGTACATTATATAAAAAATAGTAGAAATACTTGATTTAATAAGGCCTAGATATACCCAAATAACTAATGTGACAGATTTTCGGGAACAATTTAATAGCCATGCAAGTTCCTTTGACACCATCACTTCTTTCAAATACACTTTCGGAACTCCTCAAAAGCGTCAAGAATTCTCAGACGTTAAAAGAATCTATCGTGAACAAAGAAAAGCGATCTTGACCAAACAATTTGCTTGTAACGCCTTCGGATGCGTCAGGCGTAATTGGGCGGAGCACTTCTTTTGCTTACGATATTACAGAATTTTGGTTTTCAAGCACGTCATGTTACAACACCTTGATGTACATTAAAACATTTAATTTTCAAAGATTTACTTAATGAAAGAGTTAAGACAAAAGAAGTAAAGAAAGAATACAGGCATAAGTAGGTACCTACGTGATTAACAAAAGGACTTTATAGTCTTAAAAAAACAACAAATATCTACGAGATACACCTTAACAATATAATCATATGAATATAGTAACTGTCACTAATTATAAATAGAAAAGCAAGCATTTTTTGCACTATCATAGGTTACCTAACAATTAATTATTATTAATTATCTATTTTAAAAAAGTCTTGACCAAACAATTTACTTAAGCCTAAATTCACGTCAAGCGTGGTAAGGCAGAACGTTCGAAACTTAGGGCGGGAATGTTCATTCTTTCAACTTCTGAGAACACCGTCAATTTGTACGGATTAATTACGTAGGCGGACACATCGAGTGTTAAGTGTAGGTAGAAGTTGTTCACAAATCTGTTGTGTCATTGTCGAAATACATATTTTGGATATCACGCATACACCGGCTATAGTCATGTTTTCTTATAATAGATATTTTTCTATCCTCATTAATAATATAAATAGCACTAATATACTTTACTTATTTAAATTATTACTATAACTAGAATCTACCAACAATCTATACGTAAAATTATAATTTTGTGACATGCCTATATGGATATTGAAATGAAAAGACAAGTTCACTATTTTAAATAATGTTTTTAAATAAATCTATACCACACTTAATTAAAAAATAAGTACGGGTACAATAAATATTAATAGGTAACAAGGAAAGCCTATTCATATTGAAGATCTATCTCATGTTACATAAAATGAAACAACAATCATTATCTCTAGTTAGAACACATAGGTACTAATTAATAGACATAACGTTAAACATATTTCACAAAAATCCCATTAACGCGAAACTAACTTTGGGCGGGGATCTACGAAGGGCGGATAACGTTTTGCCCGCATCTATTAATTGTCTACGAGAATGCTTCATCTTCCAAATGAGCAGGTGATACGGCCCTAATAGCTACCTTATTAATCTCTGAAGGGCGTGACCAAATAGATGCAGCTGAAACTAACAATGTGTAAATTGAATTTCGTTAATTGGTTTCATTATAAATGTTGAACAAATTGTACCTACTGTTTAAAACAAGTCCAGATTTTCAATAGTTACTTAATGTCTACTTACATTAAAAACCCCAATACTAGAATACTAATTTTTCAGTTTAAAACTGTTAAATGAAATTCCGAATACATATATAATACGTAGGTACCTATTGTCTTATTTTTCTTCAGGTAAGAAATGTTTTATATTAAGTTTAAGCTTCGACATAGAATTAAGTTGACAGTAAACGCTCACAATTTATTTATTTAAGTCTACAAAAATAATTACCATAAGTAGCTACATAAATTAAATAATATCTGAAGCATCCTTTAAACCGAGCTAACAAATATTGAAATTGAATTAAATGCATTAGTATCGTACAATAAGCTCGGAACAAAATAAAAACTCCACACACAATAGCCTCTATTTATCGTAACTCATATTATAAATGTGTAAAACCATTTAAATAGCGAAGTATCAATAGAGAAGAATGTTTCTTTATGTTATGGTGAACCAACTTGGCCGTGATGTTTCACGCACATTTTATTCTAAGCCCAATTTGACAAAAATCGACGGCTTGTATTACGATCGATAATGAACCTTATTTTTCTACGATAAAGTTCAATTTCATGTGTTCTTGAAAACTTGCATTTTTCCACGGATTTCAAAAGAAAACAAGCTGTACTGAAATAAACATAGATGCTTGTTTCGTATGAAAGTAACAGGATAATATACATTTCGCTCCTAACAAGTGAGGAGGCTTTTATAAGGCAGCTAAAGGTATACGTATTGTTGGTAATCATTGAAGCAAACACTTGTTATTTTAAGAGATCATCCACCCTTAAAGCTTTGCATTGAGTTCTTTGACAAAGAGGTGTATAATGTATTATTTATAGGACACACTTGGAAGGCATATTTGGGGCTGTATTGTTACGTGTTAGAGGAAGGCATAGAATTCACGTAAACGTACGTTTGGTGGCGGATCATCAATCAGCAGAATTTATTTCATCACAATTGAACTACAATATTGTCCGGAGTGTGGATGAGGGTTTACTGAATACTCGGACATACAATAGATTAGGCTGGATTTATTTCACCAATGCTTCTTAGGTTATAAGAAAAAATCTCCAAAATCATTGTAAAGTAGGTATCGTAGAAAGATTCTATTAAAATACCTATATACCTGATGTTATAGCTAAGCTAAAAGTAGATTATGTAAGTACTTTTTACTTATTCAGAAAGAAAATATTCTACCTGTACCTACCATGAATATAATATTTACATCAAAAATAATATTCTACAGCAAAAAAAAAACGACTGCATTACTAATAAGTATAAAACATGAAAATAGAATCAATTTTTCAATCTCCTTATTGCTATTTGTTATTTATTAATATCGTTGTCACGAAAATGACAAAAAAGGTTTTTCGTGTTGAAAAAATGGATGACAATGGTGACGCTAATCTCTCTGGGGCCATGATATTTTTTGAGGGACGAAAAAGGGTCTGATTTTTATACTTAGTAACCATTAAATAAATTTGAACGATAGACACAAAAGGAGTCGAAAAAAACCGTAGGCAAACCACTTTTAAATATTTGTGCCATATGCGCTTCCGGCTATTTCTAGTGGGTTATGCTAAAAAATGCTAAAAGGAGACCCTTTTTTCAGTAACACAATATACACAGAACTTATGATTAATAGTCCATAGTAAAGAAATGACACACCTTGCGAGTTGAATTCGTGACGGTCTAGGATTGATAGCCCTAATCTAAATATATTACATCCTTTCCAATTACCAAAAGCCCTCTCCAGGCTGAGAGTTTAACAAATAAAATTTTAACAAAAGTCTCGACACAATGAAAAATTGTGATTTCGGATTACAAATGTCAAAAAATTTGAATCGACTGCGTTTAATGATTTCTTCGCTTTGACTTTACTGACCTATTAGCCTTAAAATTAAAAAGTTAATAATACTAAGTGCGCTCGTTGTCTAACATGTAAGTCGAGTAAGTTAAATCTGCCATAGAATTTGCTTAATAACTACATAAATATCATAAGTTCTGCACTAATTTTCTCGTACCTCGGCTAAGAGAACCGGTTGACAGAATGTTTTATTAATGCTAATCGCAAAGAACCACCCGAAGATGTTGCATAAATATTAAGAAACTCAGGTAGCTGAAATTCCAAAACTTCGCCGATTTTATTACCTTGATCCTTGATGTGTTAAAAACTCAAAAATACACAGAAGTTTTGGCATGAGAGTTCTACTGAAAGATGTCCTGAAGGGTGATAGTTTGGCAATCATATCATGGCGACTGTTTAATTAATGTTCAAAGAAGACAATCCATTTATCACAATCCGGCTTATCTCCATTCATCAAATGACCAAGCATGCGGTGTTCGAGGCTATGTGTGGATATCTATGACCTGCATAGGGCACTGCATGAACTGTAAGTATGGTACCTACACCACGTAAATCGTCAACTGAACAATTTTGTAAATAACAACAGTAATCGCTTAAATATTTTAACAAATTCGTTTTCTATTCCTTATTAACACTTTCATCACCCAATCTAACCAGCCAAGCCATCTTTGTAAAGAGTTTCGCTTTGTTATCTACAGGAAGCAAAGTAGCGCGACTAACAATCAACAATCCTAAAGCGTGCTTGTTAACTATTGAAGGCCGAAGCATGAAACAGAAACAGGCCTATTCACAACCACGTAGGTTCTGCGTCAAAGGATACTAAGAACCCATACATCCATTCAAGAACCGTAAAATGGGTGCCTTTGAGTTAAAGGACCACGTTATGATGCCGACCTCCTTTATGTTGTTTCTCGAGTTGCCGTAACTCCGCAAAACCGACAAAGAGTTCTGTAAGCTGTAAAAACAATCCACACAAAAGATGGAAGTTCCCGAATTTAATCCTTTTCAGTGTACCGCTTCGCGGGCTTATTTTCAAAACAGTAGAAAATCCTTTTTCGATACCAATTTGCCGCCCGAATAATTCCGTTTCGCCCTTTTTTTTAAATCGAATCATGTTACAAAACATTTTTTATTCGATATAAAGGTGTTTCGTCGCCTTTTAGCTGAACATCAAAATAATATGAAATACCGTGAAGTTGGTGAAGCAAACATAATTATAGAAGGTTTTTTAACTGAATCAATCTTCGGAACTATAACAGATGTCAAACTTTCTTAAATTATATAGTCACCTTAATAATTAATTTTAGTAGGTAGGTGAATAACTAGGCTCCCATTAATAGAGTTAATTTAAGACTAAGATACATCTTGAGTGCGAACCTCAGTACGAGAAACGGGCACTCAAGATAGATCACATTTTTAAGTACAGGTCCTACATACTTAGTACACATGTATTGTAGATACACCTAAAACAAGAAATTCTTGGGATAAACTACTTGAAACGATTGTTTTCTAAGTCAACCTTAGGTAGGTATACTTAATTTTCGCCATCGAATCCTCTTTTAAATACAGAAAAAAAAAACTGAAAAGTGATCTACGAGTATGGCTCATTTTGCACAAAATATCGGCAAAATAAAAAGCAACGTCCATATCTCACAATATTTTGTTCCGATTGTAAAGAACAAACGGTATAGAGGAAATATTAGAACGCGTACGTCCATAAAATCGGAATGCACAATCCGACCACGCCCTCAAGTGCGCTATTCTCTATAACAATTACGATGAGCTCTACAACGGTTTCAGGAATTTCGCATCTGGTCTTCCACAATGAGTTTCCTGTTCGGATTATATGAGATACAGATCTGGTATCGCCTTGGGACATACCGTTTTTATTATTCGATTTGTTTGAAAGCGTTCGCAAGATCGCAAGTGTTCGATGTCTGATTGATGATGCTTGCATGTTTTGTGCGCCGAGATCGCGAAGTGTCACCGATTCGCGATAAATGATACAATATTGTGATACCGGAGGTTCATACATCACGACTCAGTATAATTATAACTCACGTTTCGAAAAAAAAACGGACTTCAAACTTGTCGCGCATATACTAAATTTAAGACTTATATGGTTTTCTGGATGTCGTTATCAGAACTGGACCAAAATGAGACCAAACGAGGAGGTATGAGCTTTCAAATAAAAAAGAATCATCAAAATTCGTTCACTCAGTCGAACGTTACGAGGCAACAAGCATAAAAAAATACAGTTGAGCTGAGAACCTCCTCCATTTTTTAGAAGTCAGTTAAAAACAAGCAGTAAAGATAAATAAAATTGTAGAACCATAAGTACGGGATACGTACGAGTAAATTAATCAGTTGTATAAAAACATGGTATTATTTACCCACATACTTCTGCGAAAACATATTGGCCAAATATTTCACCACCGTACCGGAAATTCCGCCACATTAGACCACCCTTAACTCAAAAGATTTCGTTCTCAGAGCTACGGAACCTAATTATGAGAAATAAGACATACTTCATAGTTCACATGTTGGCTTAACACGTGCTAAGTTAATGTTTTTTCTCCTAACATTCCTGTAAATATTAATTCTGAACGTAATAGAACAAAAAATGCTAATTGCTTTTTGTATGTCGGTAGGTTTTTGCGTGACGGTTCATAGGTCTGTGTCATAGACTCAGAATTTTTTGTATACTCTGTGTCGAGTAAATGTGGGCTTTGTCAGCGAAAAGTGTCAAATTACGTGGCACGAGATGGCAGATAAACGTCAGGGTTGACGCAATGCTTTGTTTTATTTACCTTATGAAGATAAAATCTGGGCTCCGATTGATAATATTATTTCTAAACTAGACTTTGTTTTTTTTATTATTGATTACGTAGCAAAAAAAGGTGTAAATTGAGAGTTGTACGGTGATAAACAAAAAACAAACACAAAAGCTGGAATAGATTATATAATTAATATCTTCTTACCTATACTTTTTAAAACCCAATTCTCGGCTTTAAAATAATGCTTACAACTTTTTTCCTTCCTTTTCTTATCATAATTTAATTTGGTTGCTCAATATTTTATTAAAATTTCATAATAAGCTATCATAAACAATAATCAATCGCTAATAAATTTAGATTTATGCGGCAGCCCTATCCTTTAACTGGGTTCACATTTTTTGCGCGCATCCATTTTTAGTTTTTCGTGAAGATTTTGCTCGTAGATAATCAATTACTGTTGATTTCAAAACGACGTAACATCAAAGTCAAGCACAGAAAATTGTACCTACTCAAAGAGGATGAAAACTTGAATTTGATTTCAACCGTAGAGTACATATATCGTAGCATAGCGAATAGAAAAAATGAATGCAACTAAACGGAAAGAAGCGGTAGGTAAAATGCCGACAAGTTAGAGAAATATTATTTCCAAAATATTTGTAAATGAAGCCGCGCGACAGCCCGAGGGCGGGCGCGCATGTAACCCAGGGATTCTTTATATGTCATGACTTATTCGAACATATTTAATAATAAAATAATAAATTCCTATTAAAGATCAGTGATAAGTTGATAAAGATTACGATGTCTCTTACAAAATTAAAAAGTTACCGTCTGGAATAAGGTTATAGTATTTTATATAAAGAATAAAACATAATATCATACATAAGTTGATCGCTTTTTTTATTGTTTTTGGTGATCGATGTGAATTAAATTTTATTCTTTAGACATTGTTCTGTTTTGTATGGATATATTTTTTAATTAAACGTGAATAGAATCCGCAGCCATATTGTAAGTATGCCTACTGCATTATATTCGCGTCATACATCTTTAAAATAACATTCCAATTACTTCTCCACCAAATACTGCAAATTCATGGTCAAAAAAAGCTGTCGAAAACTGCATCTACATCAAAATATCTGGCCAGAGATTTTTTAATCTGCGGGAAAAAAACTTTGAGAATTCAATTTTGCAGAGATGCATCAAAGAAATTAATTCAGGCGTGAATTTTACATTTGAGGGTCAAATGGAACAGGGATTGTTAAGGTTTACATACAATTCTCTTTCTTGGTAGTTTGTGTCTCATTGTAACTCTACACCGCCATAGATTGTAGAGATCGTATCTATGCGATAAGGAAGGATTTAAGGCCGTTCCATTTGGACCCAGCATTCAAACCCCGCTTTATTGGGCATTATTTTCCGGGACACAGTATAAATGTTTATGTACACATTGAAAAGAAATAATACGGAATTCGCTTCATTATTATAATTTAGATACGTTTACTAAAAGGTGGCTATGATTCTACAGTTTCTATAGAAAAAAAGAAGAATGTTTTCATATTTTTTTAATTCTTAACAATTAGAGGGACAATACCTCTAGTCTCCCTAACGAATGAATGAACGTATCAGGTAATTTCAATCATTCCACACACCTACAATCTACAGAAGGTATAGGTACCCAGTTATAAGTGAGTTTGTAGAAATATACAATCATTTTAGTAAGACGTTACTCTCTGCAAAGTTCAATCTTACAGATGTAGCTACAAAGTGAAGTCACTTAATCACCTTGCGAGCACAATAAACTCTGACAAAAATATTTGCATTACATAATAAAGCTATACAAAGCGAAGATTTTGTATCTGTAATCTCGGGCACAATACAAATATTATGTCGTCATTGTCACGCAAGAATCGCAAGATGTTTGATACATATTCCTGGCTAAATATTTGCGAGGACCCGATAAACATCGCCGGTAATCTCGGGTGAATGGTCCACCATATTGGTGTCAAGTGTAGCGTGACGAGATTATGACATTGTGCAAATGCGTGCAATAATTGTGTGCATATATTGTTTACGGAATGAAAAATGTTCAGGGCATAATCTGCTTCGGTATTGTGGCTACATGACTATGGTTTTTATACAATAACTTCTTAAATAATGTCTTTAAGTAAACAAATATATAGGGCGAGATTTAATAGAACATGTACCTTCCAATCTAAATGTAAATCTTCCAATTAAGAAATATTTTGTAGTGATTATTTTACGATTGTATTTTCTCTTGTCGTATATTTTAGTAAAAATACAAATCTACACTATAAGCCCAAATAACAGAATACGACTAAGTAGGTACTGGCTGAAATAATATACCTACTTTTGTAGAGTAGTTAGCTTATTTCAGTGTTACATGCATAGTTATCAACTAATATTGTACGTATAGAAACATTATGATTATTGCCATTACTATAATTATAACTTAATTATAAATTATATTTATTATACTAAATCAAGATTATAACTATAATATTGATTATACAATTTATTATAAATAATTGTGAACTATAAATACTATAAATATTATATGTGACGCTAGTTCATAGCGTCACATATAATATTTTATCTTTAAAGTGATGCGAATTAGTTACTTGGTTACAAATGGTCAGTTCAGCTATATCACATCAAAAGCTTCTACGAAGACATAAACAATTAAGAGCTGTTAGGAACAGTTTAAAAGCGATTAAAGCGAGCAGCGGTTCACAACTCAATGGTTCTACACACGCAGTTTCAGAGACATCAGATAAGCTGGTCCCGGCTGTAAGTTGTCGACAAACCGACTTGTGATCAGATAAGTGATAGCCATCAACTTATCCATCTATTACCTCGTTGCCTTACCAATGTAAGTAACACCGCTCCACCGATCAAGATAACGGAAAAAGTAGACGTTTAAACTATATTATGGGATTTGGAGCAAGATTAACGACACCGAAATAGACTTAAGTATGGTATTAGGTATGTAGGAACGATAATGTGATTTTGTATCAGTAGCTAACAAATAGCTGTTACTATGTAAGTAGGTATATGCACTCACTAGCTGCAAAATTACCGTAAATACTCAAGTTAAAAGTTGGTAATTATGTAGGAAAATTTTGTTACCTACAATATTCAGTTTGATAAGAAACTATATTGTTTTAATTTTTGTCTTATAAATCATAACTGTTTTTAATTTAATTGGTTTAAAGTTTTACTGGATAATAGTTATAATAGTTGTTACAAGACTAAGAAAACTTTGAATTGGCGAGACCCGTTACATGTACATGCGCAGCTACCGGTCTCTTCAGATAACTGAAAGAAGAATGTAAAGAAATCAATTTTTTAGTTATGTGAAAATGTATATTAATCAGATATTTACATTATTAGCTTTATCTAAGCAACATATATTAAATTATCATTATGGCTAAATTAGAAGCTTTAAGGTTGTAGGTACAAGAGGCCCCTTTATATATGAGACTCGAACTCCTAACATAATTAAACGAAAAGTGTTACTATATTTTTTTATCTCATTACATCGTTATCCGTTATAATAAATTTTAACCAATAGAGTCTTATCGAGTCTGCTTATCACCCATATATTGATGGTATTACGAGATTAGTTTACTACATTAACAGCTTAATTACATAAAAGTGAGCGGGATTGAACTCTGTTAACACTGTTTAACTTAGACGTTAATGTCATGAAGTAATTACCATTTTTAGTACCTATATCTCTTACTAATTGTATCACGGTCATATTTTATACAGAACGAGCAGGTATCACTCTTTAACATATTAAACGTGTGGCATTAAAATTTTTCGAGTGAATTCAGTGTACAGTTAGACGTATTTATTGTCACAGATAAAATATGTACAAGTCACAAAATAGAGCCGATCACTGTACTCCTGTAGCCTACAACTAGAACTTATGATAGGTACTTATTGAATAATTGTATAAAGACAATTATAATACAAGAACTACCAAACAGGTAGGTATATGATAAACATACCTGTTATAAAGTTGTTTTTATCAACCATTAAGGCTGTTTTTAATGAACGTATCTATTGGTATAATATTGTAGACATTTGTAGAACTTTAATCATTTATAATAATCGTAACAATAATATACTAATGAGAATAGCTATAATAAAAAATATTTTTTTCATAAAGCTTTTAGGAACCTTATAATTATGTATCTTCTAGTTTAAAAAGCGGGTACTTTCGTATACTTAAGAAGTGCTGACACGAATCAATACCTATTACCTAATTATCCGTAATTTATCTTGTCTTGTCAACAATCCGAGAACGGACAAAAACAAATTACCTACTAAGAAACGACATACGATCCGTTCAACATATATTCCGATGAAAAACTGTGTCCCTAAAGGGATTTGGTAATTAAATTAAACTTTACTCGAATGTATCTGTCGTCGGGATACGTGTTTCGTGCTCCCCTGCGGCGGATGATGCATAGCTTCAACAAGTCGCCACATATATCTATAGATATATATATATCCGAATGTAGGGATTGTGAATATGGACTCCATACTGTGTCTTTTTTATAGGACCTGTTATCTTAAGCATGAGCACTACCTACTTTTTTTCTTTTCAAAAGTTGACACCCAATGAATTATTCTTACTAACGAATCAAATCTAATTGATGTGTGTGGTTTCTATAAGTGTATGAGGGTTCATATCATACAGTAAATGTAAAGACAGTATGACAAGTAGGTACCTATTACTTATCGGTAGATGGAGTTATTATATTATGAACCTTCTATTCTATATGTAGGTACTCAAACTTATTTTGTCTAAAATTGCATCAGTTATTTTTAAACGCGCTAAATCTTTAAAAACATTATTATCTTCTTTTTTTTCTCTGGCCTTTACCCCTCTTATGGACGTCAACACCTATAACTCTACGAAGTGGCATTATTGTGTACCTTAAGATAGTCTTATCAAATTAATTCCACACTAAAACAACTGCGAAATCTTATGGCCACCCTGGTGATATATTATTATTAACCCATAAGTCCTTACAACGTCTTGGTGTGACCCGGCCACCTCGCGATCAATAATTACTACCGTTATGTATGCAATTACAAGTATTTCTCTGATGTGAGCTCATGTGGGTTCTTGATAAATTATTGCACCACGCCATCGGCTTTTACGATACGCTTAATTGTACCTACTTCGCATTGTAGTACACTTGTTACATTTTTTTCCAGGTTTAATTATCTCATTGCTTACAAAATTATAGGTATCGGTTTGATTTATACCACAATACAATACAACAATTATCTTCATAAAAATATAACAGGACGTTTAGGTAAGAACGTTTATCATTGTTAAACTTTTTAATTTCTCTGAATTTAGTTTTGTATTCCACTTAAACAAATTCTCATAATCTCAGAAATTATGGTTACATTAATTGCATTAATTCCTTGCACCTCCACAATTATCGACGCTTTGCAAAACTAACGGCATCAAGAAATGCTATTAACATAAGAAAAATACTATACTAAATGCCATCGTATAAAAAGCCTACGTTTTACCACAAATCAAACTGCCGATTCATACACTCCAAACCTTATCCATTTAAACATAAATTATTGTTTCGTTCGAGCATTAACAAAACTTCATGTCCGTGGTTATACTCGTATCATAACTAGTAGAACCATAACTTAATAAAGTTTGTATTCGAGAACTTCAGACCACATTTTACAACGAAACTTTATTTAATACTTACTAGTTAAGGTGTAGGTCCTCAGATATCTGTAATTTGTTATTCATCAAGTCATATGTAGGATTATAGTACATACTTTATTCTAAAACCTCACAGTATCCTTTACACATTACAATGATAAAGGAAAGAGCATTTAAAACATGTTACTATCATATCCCGTCGATCGTGTCAATAAAGACCAAAGCATTGTTTACACAAAAGGATTCTTGCATACATAATGAAGTCGATACGTATCGGTATAAGAATTGTAATAGTTGTCTGTCTATATTTATACCTATACCTATAGAGTCGATTAAAAGTTTTTAAATGCGTTTAATAGGTACCTATATAACTACTTCATATTTTTAACACAACGCTCGAAATGTGATTCATAATATCCTGTTGGTGGTTATAGTTATTAAAAGGATTTCTTAGCTTTCTTTACCAGCTTTTATTTGAATTTATTCGTAATTTGTTATTAGTAAAATATAATTCACTTTCTAGCAAACGAAGTCGCAAGCTAATACTAGTAAAAATATAATCGGGATTCTTTACCCTTAGGAGTTCATAAATAAAAACAAATGACTATTCCACACGTGCCGATGCATGGACAGAAACATTGTTGTGAGTTCCCGAAGGAACATTTCCTTGGTTTGTATTCCTTAGATGTTAGAATATTAAATTAATAATCAAGCAAGAATAGGGCAATCCACCTGTATACCTATAGACTAACGTAACTACAAACAAAAACGAAACCAATCCCAAACTTGAAGAAATAAAACTCTTACTTTTTCTCGTCCCTCAATAAAATTTCCATCATTATCGTATAAAATACTTAACTTGTCAAAGACCAAGAGAGCTTGTTTAAAATATCTACGATCTTGAAATCAAAACGCCTAACACGTAGTACGTTACGTATCCAAAAATTTTGAAGGGCGTATTATCTCGACGCGGTCGAGTTGGGGTAAAAAATAGTGGCACAACCCCGGGACCACTATTATCTTGAACACTGAAGTCATTTTAGCCATAATAAGATAACATTAAGGAAGGACTGCGACAGTGCAACCCAAAGTTTCGTAAACAATATTTCAATTATTCAAGCAGTATCCAATTTCAATTTAAGAATTGCTGTTTCTTCTAGTAAATATGTCTAAGCTACTAAGTTTAGGAGTTACATACGTACAAGTCATACTTGTATTCTGTTAATTACATTAATAATCTGACTTCCGTGTATAAGCTAAACGTGAAATTTACTAATAATACGTATACATGATAGTTATATTCCTGTGCCTGCAACAACAAAAGTTTTTTACTTCTCGACGACCGTCTGAAACTTTGAGAAGCTGCAAGCTCGAAGAGCGCGTCAGCGGACCTGTCGCCGTCGAGAAGGGAACAGGTATAGCTTTTTTCTTTTTCGTTTTTGCGCGCGCGCACGTGTTCAAGCCGCGCCTTAATTACCGACGCATACCATAAACAGATCTTTACGCTCCCTTAAATAAATCTTCGGGTGATTTTTTCTTGTTTTCTTAGGGCCGTAATTTTGGAGCACGGTTTTGGTTTACCGTCGCTCTCCGGTACCCCAACGGTTCGAATCACAAATGATCGATGATGACTCTTTGTTTTCACAGATTGATCCCGTGATGGTCCTTGTTTTTATAAGATTATGACGCATCGAACGCGGCGGATGTTTGAATAAATGAACTTAATCGATTCGGAATGACTGTAAAAAATTATAGGTTATTCCTTGGCTGTATTGATCTTCTTTTGTTTTTATTTTTCAGAAGAGTTAAAGTTAGGTACGTGTATTGAAGCGGACTTTTCGATGAGGTTCATATACAATATCGTTATCGGTATCAATACAATATCGTTAGATTTTCGAAAATTAAATCATAAGTAACTACATAAGCTTCTATACCCCCATATTATCTTAAAATCATATCTTATAATACCTTATCATATTTCTTTCAATGTTGGATGCAAACCGAAATCCGAATAAAAATCTCAAATTTAGGAATTTTATCAGCCAACGGTTGGGTCAGGACCTTTCAAGGGCCACACTAAGGCCTCCCTCGATGCAAGATAACGCTGCAAGTTTTATTGTAGTGCTAAGCGATATTTTATTATCAAAACGATAAAAATACCCTCCGCGCCACCACACCATATTTATCTTTCGGAATCTTTTTATTCGGCACTTTATCACTATTATTTAGGGTTACGATAAAACGCTAAAACCTCCCTACATTTACATTATCTTTTATTAAGTCTCAGATTGGATTAGAATCGTCTTTAATAAAGGAATTAAGTTAGATATTAAAAGGATTTTTGATTCTTGCTTAAAAGTAAAAGCGCTTAGGTAGATAGGTACCTTATTTAGATATTATTTATTTATTTATAGACCTCTTATGAATCAACATAGGAATGTATCTCTGGCTACCTAGCCACTTTCTTTCCTAATAAATCAAATCAATATCAACATCGCCACTAAACCTATAGACAAAAGTGGACATAATTTCGTCGTTAGCTTCAATAATGAGATATTTATCAACGAGCTGTTTACGGCACCGTTTAACCACCATTATCTTCATTTCACAAACGAGAATTGACCATAAATAGTGAACTATAATGAAGGAGGCGAATTCTCTACAAGCGGGCCGGACGTAATCGCTATTATACATAGAGAAAATACAAAAGGGAGTCCCCTTATACGTTTTCTTCGTACAAAGAATCACGGCAGAATTAGCATCCGACACAACAAAAAGTTGAAATGTTGTTTTAATTAATTATCCTTGATGCCTAAGCAATCACTTTAGACATTCAAAATATTATTAGTAGGTGCCTGCATTTATACTAAAATAACCGCCATTTTAATTTCTCATTACTGTCAGATTGGATGAAAGACGAAAAATTATATCTTCACTTTAGATAAATATTATACTCATAAACTTTTATACTGTATAGCTAGGAAAACAATTGTATCCTATTACATTTAAATTTACTGTGTTTGAATAAACACATCAGTGTTTTGCCATGACTTTTTGTAGTCCTGACTCTACCGGCTTCTTTGGAAAGAAGACAAGCCTTTCCTTAAGCTCCGTCCACCCTGTATCTGGTCCGTGTGATGACCGCACGAGCCTACCCTCATTTGCAGCCATTAAAACAAATCAACCGAATGACGTCAATCATGCATAATTAGATGTTCCACACACACATTAGCGCAAAAAGGTGTTACAATCGAGCCCTTGCATTCTCCTGTACATTAAAATCTCATATGCGCTCGTAAAACGTATCATTAATACTCGAAAACGTTTTTGGTATAATTTTAAAATGGCAACGAACGCATTTAATATTAATTTTGAAGTTTAATAGCGTGATGTAAATGGAGCTGCGAGTTCGTATCAACATTGTAGTCACAAAACCTGTGCGCAAGAAAGGGTTGAATAAAAACAATTTTAATAATCCTTACTGCTTCTTGATATAGAGTCAATAAAATTACTTTTTAATTAGTGTAAATTTATTATCAAAATGACATTTAGTGTTAAAGAATACAGAATTGTAACATTAATACGAGTAAAAAATTAATGTTTTTCATTTTATTACAATTGTTTATTAAAATAATATTGTCATTAATGTTCGTGAAATTGGTTAAACCCCAAAAAGGTGATTAAAATGGCAGTCATGAAAAAGAGGTAGGTACTAAAATACCTAGTAGTTAAGTTAACCATTTTTTGTTATTCATTTAAGTACTTAAAATATTTCTTATTTCACTTTTATTTGATAGCTTTTAACAACTTTCCACAAGTAGGTTTTATATTTGCCTAATAATTTTCAAACCTTTTAGGATTGGTAACATCCTTAGGTACCAAAATGGAATGTTAAACAAACAAACAAGTTCGAAATTAAACAGAGTCCGACGTTTTAAAACTCTCTTGATAAAAAATAGCGACTTTTATGTCGTATGAGTAGCAAATAAGTTCTCTCATCCAGGTTCTGGTCACGCCTAATATTGTCTATATTTATGAATCAGTTAAGAAGTACGCAATAAGACCCTCGAGGTTATGTCGGGTTCATAAGAAAACATTAATTATCACCTACGAAAAATCTCAAACCAAGCAAAAAACAAAAGATAAAAAATAAAGACTTCTGATTTAAATTCACTTCCTTTTTCGAAAAATACACCAAAAAAGCACGACCATCAGCGGAGGCGGTATAATGAGCGGTTTTCCTTTCCACCAACGTTACGCGAATCAATGTAATTATTATAACTACCCGCGTTCCGTACAAGGAACCCGTCCGAGCCACTAAGGACTAACGACTAGTAGCGGCTTACACGAGAAAATTGATTCGTGCTTCTTTAAGGTAAAGATGGTGGATATTACTAGGCAGCAAAATCGTGGAAGATGTACTAACCCCTATTTCTACAACTAATTAGAATGTCAGTGCCATTAACGGCACGCTAATCCGAAGTGACCATCTTAAGAAAGACGCGAGTGCGGATTCCGTCCGCATGCTTGAAGCTTTTTTACTAAGATTTTTTAATGTTAAACGCGTAAAGATAACGACGCTCTAATGAGGATCACGAGGAGAGTAAATTTGCATCCACAAATGTAAGGAAAAAAAACACCCTGATTCCCACTGAGAGTAACACGATCGATAGAATTTAAAACCAGACAGCCTCACTACCACACCAACTCTTATAAGTATATTTATCGAAGCTATATATTTAACTAGCTGTGCCACGCGGTTTCACCCGCGTTAAGAATTGTGATGTAACGCTTGA
>DWQK01000484.1:0-20662 GCA_018231225.1 Noctuana stator
CCTACTAAATAAGGTGCTTCGAAATAGTGAAAAAATAAATTTCGCGCCTGTCAAAATGATATGCTGTTTTTGTAGGTACCGTGACTTCAGTGTTATTTTTTTCTCATTATTTTTATTCTATTAAGTTTTTTTTCAATACATTTATGACACTTAAGCGCATTTAAAAATATATTCGCGTTTTAATGTCGTCTTCATTTTATACTATCCTAATTTTCTTTGCAACACGACACGGAATCTCGACGTGAATATGGCTTTTTTGGTCACGTTGCATGCTTTTAAATGTAGGTTTATCATCTAGTAAAGATTTATGATAACGCAAGTCACAATACAGCGTTTCGCAGTACTTAGTAGGTACGTGAAGCAAAATTGTAAAGGCAGGAAAAATGGTAAACACATATCTAGCGTATTTTTTGCATTTTGCGCTACGGCATATGGCATACCATTGCAATGTACAATAACGTTTCATAGAGATAGAACAGAATTTTCATATGAATATTTTGTACTGTTAGCTTCTATTGTAGATTAATTTAACACAAGAATCGTGCAATAATTTATTTTGAATTCGAAATTCTATACTTGCATCTTCATAACGCAATTTGGTTTTGGAAGAAATCTTTCCATTGTACCAGTTTTTATTTTATCATCAGGCAACACTGGGTCTTCGAAAACTACATAGGTATTAACTGACCATGTAATTCGCTCCCCATAAATTGATTTATAATAGAGAAACAAAAATCCAATCAAGTAAAATCATTTAAAGTGAAAATTTCAAATTGTTGAAATTTTTACTATCTAAATGTACCATGGCAGATGAGTGTTCACTTGAATAAATAGTTATTTTCAATTGGGCATTTACCTCATTGCTGTCACGGTACGAACAGGAGCACAGAACTATTAACAATTCATTTCAACAGTAAAAATGTCTCTATGAAAACAATGTACCTACGTAGGTAGAGTTATTGCGTTTTCAAAGCCAGCTGTTACATCAAAATGGTTGGCGCATAAATCGTTACAACAACAATAACGAGTTCTCACAACTGTACAGTTTAGAGAAACTAGAAGTAGGTAGAAAATCTTCTTATTTTTATACATAATATTCTCAATTTTTTTTTATCTAGATCACACCTATAAAAACAGACTGTTCAAAGTAGTCGTGCTCGTGTCCAGGATTTTGTTCGGAATAGAATTGCCATCTCAAAAAATACCTACTTAATTATATTATATTAATTAAAATTGTATTTTGATTTGAAGTTTGATTGGAATTAAATTAAATCAACTACGGACCCCGATTTTTAGTCAAATATTTTTTAATTTTTAATTTGTGCGTTTTGCAGGACCTTAAAAATGTTGGTAGGTACTCACTATTTAATTTTAAAAGTTTAAAAACTGCATCACAATACACATTTCGTACAAAAGTAGATAGCGTAGTGAGTGTAGTCAAATGTCAGATATTTTGGAGACAGAACTATTCCGAACAATTTTAAAACTCAAAACCCCTTTTGCAATAATTTATTTACATAATTTGTAAAATAAAGAAATGAAGATTATAAATATTAAATTTAATGTCCTTTAAGGCTAAGAATAATGCCTAACGATAGCCATTGTGCAAAGTTTGTTCTTACATGGCACTGTTTTAACTGTTTATAATTTTATTAGGTAATGTTCGTCAGTGTTAGTTGGGTGACATTTTTTTTAAATAATGTCAGGCGTCCAGTTGACAGATTGAGTTTTTAATATCGAACGGTTACAGAAAAAAAAAAAATTATACAGAAGATATTTGAAGGGTATTGTTAAGGCCATCGTGAGCCACCATGTACTATAGCCGAAAAAGCAGAGCTTCTCTACTGTTAAGACAATACAAACTGAAGTTACAGCACAGTTGATAAACGTACACGACTGGAAATTTATTCAGTCTACATATTGTCTTTCTTGAGACACCAAAAACTTGACTAAATTATACTAAAGTAAACAGTAAGCCCATTTCGATAAACTTTCTCTTTAAATACAATATAATACTCAACTAAATTAAGTTACAATAATGATGCCCTACATCAGTTCTTTTATACGAAGAATAGAAGAATGCTTAAATTAAACCAAGAAACGAGGAGAAAACATTTTACTCTATTGGTCATTGTTACCGGCAGCAACACATTATTACATTAACGAAACAATTTGAAATGATATCTATAAGTTATTTTTAAGTAATTTGTTGTCAGAGCACAGCATTAGCAGTAAAATGTCCAATTGAGCCGTATTTTAATGATAATAATAATAAACAATAAAGCGGTACAAAGAACGAGTAAACATGAAAATATATTATTAATACTTAATTTTAAATTTTAAAATTAGAATAAAAGATAATAAAAAAAGTAGATAGAGGTTTATCTATAATGACTTTATACCTAAAGGCAATGATTTCTGCTCATACGGCCAATTGTAAAACAAATAAATATACTCATTTTATACATTAAAATTGGCTATATGAACAAAAGCAAAAATTTTACCATTACAGTATTCTGGATGATCATCATAATGTGCCAAAATCGATAAGCAAAAAAAGTTATGAACAAGTTACTTATAAATAGAAAAAAGAAAACAATTTATAAGCTTAAGAATGTCGAACTTACACAAAAGTCTATTATTAAATACTTAACCTAACAAAAATTTTTGACTAAAGGGTCGATGTTTTTATAACTATAATTAGGTAACATATGGAAGTTATATTTCTAACGGATGCAACAATGGTCGCTGCTGTATTTTGAAATCCATAACTCGTTATTAACCGTTCTGATAAATCTATAAACTCTTGGGTTTACAGAATATTTTTGTGTTGTCAAGTTAGCAGTTTTAGCTCACGAATTAAAACGTGAACAACCTTACATTTCTCCTAATTTATTTATGTTTTTAGTATTTTAGTACGGTCTCCTAAAATAGGTATAGATAATCGAGTTTACAGTTTTAAATTACAGCGCGTACCTTTCATTGTCAGCGTCACAACGTTCTCTGAGCAGTTTATAAACAATTGTAAGACTACCCCAAAAAAAAAATAATAATTTGCAATGTCTTTTCAATAGATAGGATTTATTACGGCGTTAATAAAAAGGTCACAATTCAACTGTATCTGTTACAAATTTAAGTAGTTCTCGTATCGTTTCAGATATAAGAAAAAGTCGTAACACATATTGTTTATAAGTTTATAAAATCATTATTTTATATATTTAAAAAATCCAATGTCGTGTATATGAAAACAATCTGACATCACATAGATTTTTGTACAATAGAATGATATTAAAACATGGTGACGTTCTGTTAGTTCTAAGAAAAACATTTAAGTACGATATTGACAACAAGTGAGGGAAAACAATAAATACACTGATCACTTTGAGATCATTTCGTTAATCTAACATAAATTTACACAATGAGGACTAAAACTGTTACTGACAATGGCCACATCAGTTGTTCAACTGGTAACACAAATTATGAATACGCTGTAGGTATAAATAACAAAACAAAAATGTTCCTTAGAACGCAACGGTTAAATAAAACTAATAGCAATACTCAAGGTAAATTGGTTGCATATTATATGCATCAGGCGATAAAAATATATCTCATAAATCCCACAATAAAATATAGGTATGACACAATACGACGCTTTTCAATTCAACAATCAGTTCGGAAACGAATTTATTCTTAGTACCGGCTCTTTGGCGTTCAATAATCGCGACGGTCGCTACGCATCCAACTTATGCATAACGTGACTAAAACTTATCGTTTATAAAATAATATAATAATTAGACAGTAAGTAAGTAAATAAACAAATTTGGGGAATACTTTGGAAACGATAAATCCTTTGACACAAACCTTAACTTTATTCTTATTAGATAACAACTGTGCACGTGGACCTGCGTGTTCGACATTCGAACGAACCTAACGAACTAGCATCAGTTCAAGTGCACCGGGTACATCACAACAAACGTTCAGAAACTTACAACCTCTTCTTTGCGATAGTTCTTTGTTTTTTTTTTTTTATAAATATTTTTCTTTTTAAATTGCTTTCACTAGGAACGGTTTCTGGAATATTCTAGTACGGTCTCGATAGTTCTTTGGATCGTTTCAATTGAACTTTGAGTCTCTTTGTACCTATTTGGAAGCCGTTCATGGCCTGTATCGCGGCTTGCGCGGAGGAGGCGTTGTCGTACGAGACGAAACCGAAGCACTTTGAGAGGTTCGTTTGTTTGTCTATAAACACTTTGGCGGATATGACGTGGCCGAAGGGCAGGAAGGTGGACGCGAGGTCCGTGTCCGTGAACTCCTGCGGTAGATGGTAGATGAACAGGTTTCCCCCTTCTGGACCTGGAATTTAAAAAATATAAAATTGAGTTTCGACAAATAGACGGAGGGACTTAGAAAAAGTCCAGTGTTACGTAGACGCTGAACATTCACTACCATGGGCCCAAGTCTCGTAATGGAGTCGTAATCTCTTGTCACTGGCATCTCAATGGTTGATTTTTACAGTTTAAGTAGAGACTCATTAGAAGTTGTCTATGGTTTTCCGTGAAGGTGTCGGTATCATGTAGGAATTGGGTAATCTCGAAGGTACATAAATGGCAATCTAATGGTTAATAACCTTTAAAAATAGTATTAAAAAACACTTGTGTACACAATTAGCTTTTCGACAATGTCGTCTATTATGAGACCATCACGCCGCCTACATCACACGGCTACGCATCATACAGCTTATACGTCAGAATAACACATAGGCTATAATTTATAAAGATATTGACTTGTGTGAATTGCTTGAAATACTAATCCTGCGCACACGAAATCACGGGCACCTGCTAGTAATTATTAATATTTAAAAGAGTTGTGAAATAGATGAAGCCTACCTTCTACCTGTTTCCCCGCAGCCGCCGCCGCGGCCGAGCCCAGCACGGAGCCGAGCGGCGCGGCGGCGTACGTGCCGAACTGCGCCGCATACGCCGAGCTCAGCGGCTCGGCCGTCGACCCTGCAAGTGTTGCCAGTGCATTACATAACAACGTTACCATGTTACAAAATTGCAGTTTTGACAGACGAAACCTAATACCAAGCCCATGATCAATTCGCACAGACTTTCCTTTCATTTTGTTACGTACCTATTGTCTTGCAAAAGTTGCCTTGATTTATTGTATTTAAGATAAATATTAAGTGTTCAACAACGACAATGAAATACCCGCACCTACTTATATTCAAAAAAGTTATTTCTTCAGAAATGACTTAGGTAAGTAGGTACCTAATTACCTACTCAATATTTTTTTTATGAATCCAGACGAAAGTTAATAATAATATGACATGACATTCTATAAACGAATTGATTTTTCAAATTGAAATAAAGACTATACCTACCTAGTTGACTGAGGTAGGTAAGAACTGAATCTATTTTCCTTACAATAAACATCGAAAAGAAAATGGTCACATTTCTATCAACCAAATGGCAACTAGAGACGTCTTATCCGATTTTCTTTACGACTACTCATAATAGAATCGTATTCGTAAAAGGGGAGACTTAAAGGAATATAAAAAGTGGCATCCAGACACGTGTCAATCCGAATTAGGGAAATGTGCCCTTCGAATCCCTTTCAGTGCGAGAAAATCCTTTGTATGGAAACCTTTGCACGGTTGAACTGCGATCGTAAAGAAGTTATACCTACTTAATAACAAATAAACTCTACATATTCACTATAACTATCTATTTAAATAATGTTTTTTAAACGAAAGTTCGATATTTAAATTAATTTATGAATCTACATAATGTTCGCAATTTAATATTTTATGAGGTCTATTATAAAAAAATTACAGTTAAATACGACTTGGATTATGGCATATCGGCCTGTAAGTTTTTTTCATTAGCATAAAATATCTACCTACCTAAACTTGAGAGTATGCAAGCGCCTCTTATTCAGTATAGGTTTTATATTAACTTTAAAAATGTTTGTACAGAAAAAAGGCTATCCTGTTTTTATCTGCTTTACTGATAGGCAAACAACTACTTAATTATACGCAAGTTGTTTTTAACTTATCTACTTATTTCCTGTAGTAAGCCTAGATAGGTAAGTACTTAATCTAAAGGTAAATAAAGCCTTTCCAGAAAGTTTCCTTAGCGCTTTTGTATTTACGAGTAGGTACTACAAAGAGCATTCACCCTTCGTTCTTCTAATCTAATTAAAATTGAAACTGAAGCGAATTTGTTCAGAATTATAGGTAAATCTATCTTATTTATGCCTTTCTTTGATGGTTGATGACGGGTATTCTATTGTTTTTCATTCATGGTTTATTATAATGCTCGCCGAACTTAAGTTATGTTTGTATTTTCGATAACTGAAGACATAAATTGAGGCCGTCAGCGCAAAAGTGGCTTAACCTTAAAACAATAACTATAGATTTTCCATTCTCAATTTATGGTGTACCTAATTCCAATTTAAAAATAGAATTTTTCTTAACGACATTGACGATTGAGGTTACTTAATGATAGGTTTACTAAAAATACTGTCTATGGCTACAAAATAATAATCATAACACTAAATAAAAATATTATTTGCTATTAGTTGATACAACACACACCGACAACCGCGCCACAGAAAACAGTAACGTAATCAAATTCAACAACTTTTTTCAACATCAAAACATAGGTACATGACACACACGAGGTATTATAAAACATTGAAATTATAATTTAGTTTTAGCACTCTCATGCAAAAACATAAAAATCACACGTTAATCAATTAACAGGAAAGTCTTAAATGGTCACTGTTACGGTTAAAATGATGTTTTATCATAAACAAAAGCTTAAATTAGAAATATTTTGTTCCTAACATTCATTAGATTACATAGATAATTCACAACAATATTCCACGAAGTTTTCGAAGTTTAGCGTTTTTTAAACGAGTGATAAGTAGGTAGCAGATACTCTGAACTCTGTAACCTACTCTGTTTCAGTAAGTAGTGAAGTATACTTTACTTCACTACTCCAAACTTAGACTACACTTAGTGTACACCAAAATTAGATATCTCGTTTTTAATGAGAAATAATAACAAGTCAAGTAGGTATCTACCCACATACTCGTAAGTATGTAGGTACCTTATTTATATATTTTGTCTGTGGTCTACTAGTTTCCTTGTTTTATTAAATTAAAACCAAGGTATTAATTTATATACGTACCTACATAATATATCAACTATGTAAGTAGGTATATACTTGGTATGAAATATATTATTATATGTAATTAAAAATATATTTAGAGGAAACAAAAAATATCTGCTAAAACTTTGGTGTGCTAAAATGTTTAATAAGTTTAATCTATTTTGTGTTTTATCCTGTACCTAACTGTTAGTGGTTAAAATTTAACATGATAAAGCGTATTAATTTTCCATGCACGTTGGTTTGACATGTCAAATCGAACTACAAAAAACTTATTTACAAACGTATAAACACGAAAACATGAAATAATTCAAAACAGCCAAAAAACGAATAAAAGAAAAAAGAAGCTTGCGGTATGCGCGCCATAATTTCGATTCGAAGTATAACAAAAAACAATAAGATACAGATAACTTATAGAAATACCACAGACTATAAAACAACTTTTACTGCAGTCATTCAGCATAGCTTAGGTTGTACAAAGCCTAGTCAAGCCACGTCAGATCTACTCGTACATTCGATGCAATACCGCACAGATATCAAACCAAGCCTTCCTAGAGCACTGTAATAAATGAGATCAATAAGCCGCTTTGGCGGAAAAAGATGGACGATTGCTACTACATTCTTTATAATTATTTCAAAGGAAATATATTTTCCGCTTTATGGGTAAAGCCCTATACAGTTTATGTTCGTTGGGTAACTTATATTCAGCATAGTATTTTGTCAACAGACTATATAAAATATTATCTAACATCAACCTAACAAAGGGAATATAATATTATAATTCATTTGGCGCCTACCAAACCTACTGTAAAGTTGTAAGTGATAAAAATGTAAGTATTTCTAGTATGGATGTTAAGGATTATACAATTTCGATAAAGAAAACTGCAACTCCATAACATTCCTAATATTTTTTCATAAATTTTGAGGAATTTTATCCTGTTCCTAATCTAAAAATGTTGACATTCTTTGAATTATTTTTGTATTATTTTTTTTTAAGTTTTTACAGCGAAGCATCAATCTCATTTATTACATTCATCTAAGAAACCAACAGAGATAAGTCATTCCATAAAACACACACGGTCGACTTTCTTTATTACCTGTGATGTTAGTCTTCCCGAGAAGACCTGAAGTGTGAAAAAGTTTCATCGTTAATTAACGTTTTTAAGTCTCTCAATAACGTAAAAATGTCCAACCTGAAATAGGAAAGTTTGTGGACAAAAAGACTTAAATATTCGTAAAACCCAAAATGTGGATCAATTCAGTAATATTGTTTAAGTTTTGAATTTTATGAGGAAATAACTAACAGAACTACGTTTCGTACAAACATTCGTCCTTATGCTCTTTCTTTAAATAAATTACGCAATATGTGTATGACTGTATTATTACTTGGCATATCGGATACATATTTGTACTAATTTTAATTAAAAACGAAACTCACGATAAGTTCTAATGAATTTTTCAATCAATTTTTTCAATTCTAATCAATTTTTCGTAGTGCTGTAAGTGCTTTCGACATATTAAATCAATGTCTATCATAAGGCTTAACGATTTTCAATGTATCTGATTCGCATCTTAACCTTGTTCAAAATCAGGCTGGATAATTATGACGTTTACATTATGACGCTGCCGGTGACCACTTAACATGAAACGTTCATTTTCCGAAAAGGAAAGTTTGCGGACAAAAAAGACGGTTATGGTACCACCATCACCGTGTAGACGATGTGGCCACATTCCAATTAGAGATTTGGACAGGTAAAGCAATTAGGACGGAATTTATAGAGCCTTAATTGTCTTGCGGAGGTTAAATTTGGGAAAGGGACGGCGGTGGGGCGCAAAAAACGTCAATTAAGCCCGGATACTTGTGTCCGCCTGAATATTTCCACAGATTCAACAAGGCTTTTCACCTATTTTTAAGTGGTATATTATCTTGGGCTCCTTAAAAATAAATTTAAAATAATTACTTTCATTGTCAATCGAGAATTCCTGTATGAAAATAGTTCTAGAGTGTAACTTTATAAAAAATTCTTTACAGAAAGAAAAGTTGTAATACTGAAAATTCGAGACTCTTAGCTATAGTTTATAAAGGACTTTATAAAGTCCTCGAAATGTAGAAAATTCCGAATTTTTTAAATATTAAAACTCCTCAGATATAATAAAGACTGAAAGATTTTGACTCTTGAGTAAGTAACAGTCATCTAAATTTATCTAAATGATCTTGCAGTTCGTAGATACTTACACAATTGGGGAGCGGCTGGTTGCGGAGCCGCTGCAGGCGCTAACTGAGCCGCCTGCGTCACTACGGGTTGAGTCATGGCGGCCAAAGCGGCTAAGTTCTGTACAGACACAGGCGCCAGCAAACCCTGAAGCTGATCTGCTGCACCCCCTCCAATGTTCCCGACTCCCGTCACGTTATTCACGGCGCCCCCGCTCAGGCCTGCGCCATTGAAACCGATTTCCTGATAGTTAACACCTAAGAAGACACCAGATAGCGCAAATTAAACAAAAAATGGTTAAAAACAAAATGGGTGAGAACAAAATTTAAAAAAAGAAGTAAGTAATGAAAATGGGATAAATTAATCATAAGAAGCAACTAGCTAGACACAGCTTAGAAAAAACAATAAACTGTACAGACTATATAAGTTACTAATAACAAACAATAAACAGGCAGTGTAGGTGGTATACATATTATAATATCTCGGTTACAAACACATAAAACGGTTAAACCCTAAACCCCAAAAGCTCGCGTGGCCGATGTTAAAGAAGCCCAATGAAACGCAATAGCATTTTAAATGGGTATAATTAAACGACTTCCTCTAACTGAATACGTAATTAGTCGTAATTTTGTTTCCAATTACGTAGAGAACGTAAATTAGTACAATTGTTTTTCGATGTTTGGATGCGAGTGGTGGCCTCATTGAGTAGGTATAGCCGGTCCGAAAAAAATTTGTACAATATCTTTGGTAAGTTTACAATTATTAGGGTAGGGAAAGATTAACATCCTTTCGGACCATGTTTATAAATTCTTTTGTTTTCTCTTTTCCATTTTGTTAAGAAAAGTTTGGACTTAATCTTAAAAGCACTTTGTTTTATCTTTTACTCTCATAGTCAATTGGTATGTCGCTTATCGCTCACCTTGCAGCAACGTGGACCCCTGCCCTTGCAGCAGTTGCTGTTGCAGTCCGACTGCCTGCAGCTGCTGCAAGAGTTGCAGTTGCGTGGCTGGTGACAGCGCGGCTTCCGACGCGAGGTATGCAGTCGGAGTCACAGCGGGCGTGGTCAGCCCCCAGAGGCTTGCTTGCATCGCCTGCATCTTCTTCTGTTCCTTTTCTTTCTGAGTGTCCGCGAATTTAACTACTAGAGGCGCTGAACACCCCTCCATTGTTTGACTGTGGTGTAGCGACTGGAAAGTTTAGTTTATCTGTGTTTAGGAGCATTAGGCGCCTGGCGCAGTAGCGTACTTAGTATTAGGGAGCTGTGAGCTAGTTGGGCGGCCTAGGCCCAAAGGATTTGGCACCTATACAGTTTAATGTTCTCAAAAGCAAAAAAAAAAGACTCTTTAAAAGCTTCTACCATATGACGTGTAAACTGACTTCTTATTAGTTCGTTTCTAGACTCTGTTTTGATGGGAATTATTCTAGCAACGAAAATAATCTAAATTAATCATGAACTCTTACGGTTGGTAAGTCAGTATTTAGACATCCACTGCGATACATAGGTTTAAGAGGTATGTGGAATATTTTTGGGATACCTAAATAATTATATTACCTACATCATCAAATTAGTATTATGACCATGACTATTGCAATTGATGGCCGAGAGATAGGCCATTAGTCATGGTCCATGACCAAAACGTATAGGTGTAATATACTATGAATTAATTGTTATCGATATTCTGCCCTCTCCCCAGAGGCTGGAAGAGGTTCTAGCTACTTTAGCTATCGTCTTTTGTGAAATGTGTTTCAATTTTTCTATCCATATATGTTTTTCTTTATAATTCTGTTTGCTATATGTTGTGTACAATTAGGTTACTTTCCTAATGACAGTACAATAACGAAAATACTGTACAGCAAGAACTATCTGATCCCGTCGGGTTATGAGGGCCACGTTGACACTTCTTTCAGCGAAATTTAGAAATTCTATCACTAAATAAAATTATGTTCATTGAGAGTTATGGGAGCGATGATGATTCTTTCCTGGCGAGCTGTACCCATGTGTCTTAGTTACCTTAATAGCAGCGATGGCGGCCTGCTTGGACACGAAGGTCACGAATGCGCAGCCCTTGCTCTGACCCTGGGCGTCCCTCAGCACAGTACACTCCTCAATGGTACCGTGACCAGAGAAAAGTGAGCGGACGTCGTTCTCCGATAGTTTCTTGTTAAGCATACCCACGAAGAGTTTTCGTTCTGTGGACAAGGTGAAGGGTTGGTTAATTTGAGATTTCATCAGATTTGAATGGACAGGAAACATCATAAATTTTTTAATCACAGAAATAATAATCTGCTATGTTTTTTTTTGAAAGGTGCGTGGACTGTGTGAATTGTTAACAAAATGCCGTCGTTTTAGTATATTGTGATTCTGTAGGTATATGCAATGGGTAGGTATATGTAACAAGTTATTGGAGTTCGTTAAAATAAAAGCGTTTTTTCGACTCAGCGTGCTAAATTACAAATTTTCTGCTTTCTTGGAAATTTCCACCTAAAACTGAGGGAGCGATTCCGCAAAATTATAAGTCACGCACCGCACGCCACGTCCCCTAAACGTCCAATTGTGGTTTTTCTTATATTAAATAATAAATCGTGTGCGACACATGTTTAGCGAGTAAAACACGGGAATCCGCGCCGAGTGAGTGGCGGTTATTTAGAACCAGCCAGTGTTATTGCAACGTGTAAAAAATATAGAAGCGCTCTACGCGCTTTTCTGTGAATTGTCGAAAATGTTTTTCCGCGTAGTTTACAGCATGTATTGAAAGACAAAGGATAGGTAGGTACTGAGGTATTATGTATATATAGTACTGACGAAAAGTAACCTGACTAAACGTAGCCTACTCTAATTAGATTGCACTTGTTACAGTAATAATCATTGCCATTGTACATTATTTTTAATAGTATGTTGTAGCTAAGTTCACAATTTTTCGATAGTTCCTTAGTTATAAACTACCAGTTCTTACAATGTTACGGTGACATAATACAGATAACGTATACCTAGATACGCATAGATACGGATAACAGTTGCTTATTAGCCGAGGAAAATAATTACCGTGTCAATTGGCAACCGATTACTATGTGCGACATTCCGTACAGTTGTCGAGTGCATTTACATATTTTACGATTGTATATTTGTAAAACGGGGTCACTGTTGCTTTTCATAGAAAACTTACAACAATTATCAAGGACTTTCGTTTACTCATAGTTTAGATTTAACAAGAATTGCATCGAATACGGGAATTTATTTTTCTTTTATTAATTTTTTAATAAAGTTATATATAATTAAGTATAATATCGTCAGTATTAAAACAAACTAATATTCGGTAGATAATGAATGATATTTCTAAATTTAAAACTAATGACGGAAAATTGTTAAGGATTAAGTTTTATTTCAAACGCTAAACAATTTTTCAAACCAACAATGAACAATATAATATTTTTAAAGTCAGCTGCCACACACATAAAACCCGTGCAATAATTTGCCTCCAACCTTGGTACACTAATGCTTGTAACCGATTTTCATACTACGTTAAAGCGGTTAACTTACAACAATGAAGCGGTAACTAATTACCTTTACTGTCGAAACGGCCTTCATCTTAACTGGCGAAGATAACGAACGCTTAAAGACATCTCAATACTACATTATTATTATTAATATTCAATATTTTAATACTTACGTGTATCTACTAGGTACCTACTAACTAAATTTGCGAATAACCGATAAGGCCGACTTTTGTATACACATATCTTTAGTGTACAAAGGTGTATTAAAAAAATAGTCTAGTATAGTACATATTTAAAACTAGTTCAAGACCGCGACTTCGGCCGCGTGGATTTTATAATTAATTTTACCATTTTACTCTCTTAGGGGCTGAGTTTTGGAAGACGCTGAAATACGTAACTCAATATTTATTCCGTACTCAATACATACGAAATTTTATGCGAATATGTCCAAGGAATGAACAGTAATAATTCATCCTCTTGGGGGAGAATTTTGTAAAGTCCTTTAGTGGATGCTTACGTCACAATAGAAATACGTGTGCGAAATTTTAATTTTCTTCGGATTTGGCCTGTGCATGCATCAGTCAATCACTTTTGCATTTTATAATATAATATTTAGATTTACATAAATGGTAACAATGCTCCATATTACACTGTATTTCCCAATAACCCTCGGAGGTCGACTGGGGAGTCAGGAGGTTATGTAAATTGTTTAACGAACGATGTCGTTACGGGCCCGATGGCGCACTTAAGGTATTAACATTTTAAAACATTATTTGTGCTAAGTACACAATTACTTTAGCATTCAAACTGATTACGCCTTGCCTTGCCGATGTCCTGTCAGATCACGAAAGGGTAGACAGGTGGTTTTGAAACTAGCTTCTATAAATATAAACAAAAAATCACCCACAGTGTCTGTTGTCTGTCTGAAATAACGAGAGTAAACTCATCAATTACTGAACGGAGTTCTTTCGATACGGTTTTCAGCAATGGATGGAGTGATTCTGGGGAAGGTTGTCTGTAAATTGGTTGAAATATGACTATGGTTATATTATTGAGGATGTCGGAAAAAATCATGTTATATACTTCATAGGCCTGCACCGCGCATAATATTGCAGGGGGCTTAGTACGAGTTTTGACAGTTTAGAAAAACATGATCGAGCTTACTATCACGCCATACATTACGAACATCGTACAGTACGAAGTTGCATTTTAATAAGAAAACGAGCAATGAACCCGGTGCACTTTTAGTTCTCCCCGCACTCACTAGGAGCGCTGCTAGTAGATGTAAGGGCCAAACCGAAACCATATCTGGTTTACAGTAAACTGTTAAAACTCGTACTAGGCCCTCGGTAGAACCACGAAATGTTCATGATTTCATTAGGAAACCACCACATATTTTCACTGAGTATACATTTTTCAAAATAGTCTTTCGTTCGCGTTAGAACAGCTCCATTTGAGAGGATTCACTTTAAATATTCTAATTAGTAGTTGCCCGGTCTTAACGGTCGTTTCAATGGGGTAACGACGTACCTATTTGTTTCACCGCTCAGTGTTCAAGAGGTCTATTCAGCTAACTCATTTAGGATCCGTCTGAAAGGCATCGAGAGAGGGCTTTTTCTATCCAATTACTAAAACTTTTGAGTTCACAATTCAAAGACAAGCGGTCTAATTATAATTATAATATGCATGTTATAAATTTATTATCACTAGCTCTTCAGTGAAGGAAAACACTTGAGAAGACAGCATGTCTGAAGTACTGCATAAGTTTCTTGTAAGGCATGTGAAGTGCCACTCGATTCTCCTACCAGTATTACTTGCGTTTATGACATACCTGCCTAAACAGATTGACAGTATGGCTTCAACCCTTCTTATGTCCCGCTGCTGGGCACGGGTCTCTCCCACAACCGGGGAAGGCCTGGACGCATTGGAGCGTACTCCACGACGCTGCTCCAATGCGGATTGGTAAGAGTCTAAGAATTAGTAATAGGCCTCGCTCATCGTTCGTCAAGCCAGTCGACCGTCACCAGTCAAAACTGATGCTCCGAAGTGGAACAGTAGGTATATAAGGAAAGTCAGATCTTCAAACGCAACTACGGCCGTAGTGTGTTACAGAGTAGACACCCAGCCAGACTAGAGCTAACCTTTCTGAGACGACTTGTTGCTCGATTTCGCTTCGAAAATACCTGTCTTCTATTCAGACGTTCAATGTCGGATGTTTTTAAAGAATTTTGATGTTAGTGTCTTTGGGATTTAGTACGGCATGAAACTAAATGTTAAGTTTAAGTTAGATACGATATCTATGCTTTTGTTTGTGCGAGTAACTACAAGTGATGTTTTAATGTTTCCGAAGTTCTGCAATGCCGTATAAATTATTTTTATAACATTAAATAAACTTGCTTGTAGTGAAGATCTCTCATCTCATCTCAGGTTTCAAAATACAGATACAATTATGCTTTTTAGAAAAAAAAAAAAAACACAAATATCCTCACAATTAGGAGAATTCTTAGCAAGGATTTCGTGAATGAATCCTGTATCTACATATCTACTATACCAAATTTATTTCTTCTGAAAATGTAAACACCCTAAACGTGCAATAATATTAGGGAATACTGTATTTGCAATTGAATTATTAACATGCGAAATCGTTTTCTCGTGGCGCGGCGGCGTTCCCATGCTAATCCCGCGCTGATTTCGCGAGCATGAAATATTTGTAACAGACGCGCCGCTCACCTTTTCAATTTCCCCGCACGCTGTCCCGCCGGGATTCGGGATTCAAATGTTGATTTTTATGCGTAGCGTTTAGACCGAGAGCTTGATACAATAATTATAGCTCGCGCAACGAAAAAAAACGACTTCAAAATTCGTAGTGCAAGTTTAATGCAAATTTAAGACTTATAATATGAATTTCTTGTGGATGTCATTGTCAGAACTGAGCCAAATTGAAATAGGACCACACTGAAAGCATCATCTTTCGAAGAAAAAAACAATCATTAAAATCGGTTCACTCAGTCAAAAGTTCTGAGGTAACAAACATAAAAAAATCAGTCCAATTGGGAACCTCCTCCTTTTTGAAGTCGGCAAAATTAAAAATCTATTTAATTGTAGCTTCACTAAAATAAAATTCGAAATGATCACTCGTGTCATTGAAAGAGCTACCCAAACGCTTTTAAAAATACCCTTCAGCAAACTTCATGGCATTTAATCGCTTCAAAATAAATAATTATATTCAAGACCGTCCGCACAACGCTCCCGGTCTCGACTCAAGATTGCATTGTGTTACGATGCTTTTGACGCTTCAAGGGGAAATGTTGGCGCCGAAATATTTTCTTGAGCGCCGCCGTTTGCTATTTGACTTTCCTGCCTTAGATGCATAAATTGAGTTCAATTTTTTTTAAGAACGCTTTTACCTTCTCAGCCACAATATTCGTTGGACGTGAAACGTTTTATAAAGTTGCAATAAGTATCATAAAACACTTAAGAGTAGAGCTGTTTAAGAGAACTATCAAAAGAAATTATATCTTTTTAATTTATCTCTAACATTCATAGCTACAAAGATGTTGCAGAGATGTTGTATTGCGGGGCAATGTTTGTATGGGACAACGGGAATCTTTAGTCCAATTAATTATGAAGTCCACATGGACGAAGTCGCGGGCATAAGCTAGTTGCACCAATGTGTGCCGTGAAGCAAATGAAGCAATTCATTCGTGTTTCGGTGGAAGGGTGCAGTTGCCGACCACACTTACTTGAGGCGATCATCAGCCTCCGGGGCAGCAGCGCAACTACATGCGACCTCAGGCAGGACACGAGCCTGCTTGAGGTTGGATGTAGATGTCCATCGATCACTCAACACCAGGTGGCCTGCATGCTCGTCTGCTACTTCATATCATAAAAAAAAAAACTGAAATTAATAATAAAAAATTTAATTAAACATTTAAAACTAATATCTAAAATGACAGTTACTCGTATGTCCGATACCTTGAACATACTCAATTATTGTCTTTAAGAAGTTTGCAGTCTCAATTAAATCTGACGTCTTTAATTGAGTGATTCAAGAATACACAGTATAAAACAAAGTATAAAACACAGTATAAAACACAGTATAAAACAAAGTCGCTTTCTCTGTCTCTATATCCCTGTGTATGCTTAAATTAAATTAAAACTACGCAACGGATTTTGAGGCGGTTTTTTTTAATAGATAGAGTGATTGAAGAGGAAGGTTTATATGTATAAACGTTGACAGTTTTTCTGTAGTGCATTTAGTATCAGCATTGCACCCGTGCGAAGCCGGGGCGGGTCGCTAGTAATATTATATAATTACACAATACATGTTGAGCGACATTATATATACTTACAGAGCTTTCAACGAGCTTTTTACATACTGAACCAACATGTTTTACTCTGCCTCTGTCCCAATATATTAGAAACTATCTGTGCCCTGCGGTTTCATCCGCGTTGAGAATTGTAATGTGATGCTTGGTAGCCTACAACCTTCCTCAACAATACACAAAAAGAATTTTTCAAATCTGATTTGTAGACCAGGGATTAGCGAGATCAAACAAACAAATTCTTCAGTTTTATATATTAATATAGAGTATAGATAAAATAAAACCAACCTGCAGCGCCACCTGCTGGATCCAATATTAAATATAAATCACCCAGTCTTCAAACATACAGATAAAATTTCATTATCATCGAATTAATGTTTTAGGAACGCATAGGTAGGTACATGCATTTTTATTTAAATAAGTTAGTAGCTACTCGTATACCAATTTTCCCTTTTCCTCTAATGATATCAATAGTTAATGCTTTTACCGTACGAGAGAAACACTTTACTTTGTAAAGCATTGCGTGAAACGTTTAAGCAGATTATGCGGAAAAGCCTACAACATTTCGCCTGCCGCAATTTATTAGCAATTACATTGTACGGGTGTAAGAGGAAACCTTGTAGTGTTTTACACATGAAAGGATTTTTCATCAAGTTAGCAACGATGGGTTGGCCGCAATTACGGTGTATTCTTAATTTTAAAATGAATAAGTAAATAAATTTAAAGTAAATTGTTAATGTATCGTGAAATAAATACAATAAAATGTTATAGTAGTAGACAAGGGAAGCAGGCGATGCCTCGGAGGTTAAGCGACCTCATAAAAACACCATCTAAGTTTAAAAAAATTATAGAGGCTATTTCCTCTCCTATTTATTTCTGCCGTTCATTTTCATTTTATAAATTTTTGCATCTAACGAAATTTTAAACATTATTTTTCAGGCTATTAACGTAAACGAACCGGCTAACACCATCTAGTGTCAAGAATCTGAAATGTTCAACTTAGTGTCGCTACTCGTCGCCGCGGCGCTAGTGTCGCTCCAGTGCTCGCACGAAGCCACCGCTCGACAGATAGAGGACAAGAAAATTGACATGGACAACTCTTTAAAACCCAATGGTGAGATTTTATTTTAAGTTTTTTAGTAGGTACTGTTTCAACTTATTTTATTATGGCCTAACCACAAAAATTGAAATTAAATAGGTAACTTAGCTGAGATATTATAAATAATGTAGCTCGATTACAATTTATACTATTTATATAATTACATTTTATATTTTCCTCTTATATAATAATATGGAGAAAGGCCCTATATAAAAGGAAGAGGAAAGTTAATAATTCCTCAATGTAATTAAATTTAAATAAATACCTCCTGAAAAATAATGTATTATAATAATATATACATTATTACAATTGAGCTTGGACAAGGAAGTCATGAAATTTAATGTCACTTGAAATTCATGCCGATGGAATACATCAGCTAAGTTCAGCACTAAATATATCGCTGATCGCATGTCCAGCTTAATACAAGTCTAATATACCTACATGCAAGGTGTCCCGAATTTTTAGGCACTCTTTAGAAACACGACTTTAGTTTAGCTGACATGCTCATTGAAGAAATTGAAAGGGATGCAACATATTATTATGATGTTTAAATAGGTATAGATGTCGCTCTGTATTTTGACAACTTAATATCAAGGCAAATGCCTGACTTTAAGTTAGCGTGTCGGCTACACGATATCTCATCGGTGTCGAAAAAATCGAATGGCCTGTCGATTTTCTGGACGACTAATGAACCCAATTTCGAATATTACTAGGTACGGGTCCTCTCACATAGAAAAATGCCTTAGGCTAGATGCAAACCTGCATAGGGCTTTTCACAATGTCTTCCTTCACCAAAGAAATATACATAGTTTGTCAAAACTAAATGTGCGTAAGGATTTTTAATTCGGACCCATCGAAACTTGAACAGTCGCCTTATATTCAAGAACGAGCTATCACAACTCCGCAATTCCGCAGTATAATATATTATTGTAAATCCTCATCTGTAAATCGTGATAATCAATAGCCAAATGTAGCCAAATCACTGGATAATACTTATAAAAAACATCTGATCGAATGAAACGGTAATTACAATATCATTAAACTATTTCTTTCTTCACCAAGCAAGATACATAGCGCTACTTCAGAAAAAGGATTAAGTAAACGAATAAATAAATCTTAAAACTGTGAATAAATTGACCATCTGGCATATTGCAGATTGACTTGCAAACGTGGTCAGTCTGCGCGGCGACATTACAAAGTTAAATCTATCATTTTCAGGGGGAAAAATCGAGAAATATCAATCTTGCCGTGCGATGCATTCAAATTTTATTCCGTCGCCTACTTCCGACGGATGGTCGAACTCTTGACCAAATTGTTGGATTGTAATTAACATAGTCTTCCATTCAATAACGGTTAAGAAATCTAGCATTTCTCTGTCCTGTGTCCGTCAAATTAGTAGCCTACTTAAGTTAGGTTACGTTTTGTTATTATTTTGATGTGCAATTAGTATTTTTCCTATAAATTTAACCACCCGTGTGGTGTAGAGGTTAACAAGCCGGTCGGCAATTCGAAGGGGCTTGGGTTCGATCCCCGGCGGGACAGAAAGTTAAATGACGAATTTTATATTAGGTATATTTCTATTAAAAAAAAATGTAAAATCATTTGTTTATGTAACAAAGTTAGTAGGTATATTTATGTGCAATAAGTATTTTTAATATAATAATATAAATAAGTAGAAATTTAGACTTGCAATTTAATACCTACTGCCCTCACAGACTAAGTGACATTTAAATTCCCAATACATAACATTTAAAAATTACTCCAAACAGCAACTGACAACTTATTTCGGCCGAAGAGTGGCGTAGTATTTTTATAATATCATGTAAATTTTCAAGGTAATGTCTCACTGCTTCATTATGTAGGCACGAGTTAGAACACACTAAATTGCGGTTGCATTCTTTTTATCCTGTAGGTACTAAATCTACCTACAACTGACACGTGTAAGCCAGTATGACGAAATGTTGCGACGCAAATACCTAGTTTCGTAACACGCGTTTTCCATATGACATTGAAATTTTCTTGACTCCCGTATACCTATTATTATAAGATTATAAGATTCTGCAAAAAGTTATAAGTTCCATACATCTGACGCCATCTAGTGAGGAGTAGCAACAATGATTAAAAGCGTTATAGGTAACTACAAAATTTAATGCTTTAAAAGTAACAGGGAACGTAGGTTATTGGTTAAACCCAATTTTATTAATTAAGTACCTAGGTATGTAATTACTTATAACATAAAATATTATAAATGCGAAAGTTTGTAAGTATAGATGGATGAATGTTTGTTACTCTTTCACGTAAAAACTGCTGAATGGATTTTAATGAAACTTTACAATAATATAGCTTATACATCAG
>DWQK01000485.1:0-20651 GCA_018231225.1 Noctuana stator
TCGAAAATATACACTTTCTCGATCGATACTTGAATTGACTTATCGACCATAAAGCAATAATGGCACAACTCGACATTTCCACCGAAGCCTGCAAAATTTTGTGGTCTGCAAGCAAAAATAGTTATGGAACCTCTGCTCTAGACTGTCTTTGAATAGACTCAAGCACTCCTGAGTATTAAATCAATAACAAGTTCTTAATATAATGTAGTTTGTAAATAGTTGTGAGATTCTGTTACAAATACCTAGAGCTTAATTGTACTAATATAATTACAAAAGAGAATATCTGTAACCAATACTTAGAAACGGTAAACTGCGGCGAAAATTCTAGAATTAAAATCAAGTTACTTATGTTGGTAACTCCTTTTAAAAATACAAATAAAACTAAACTCGCATTCTATAATAGTTACGTCGAAACAGTATCTCAACGAAAGTGAAGACAATTTTATGCGGCGACAAAATACCCGTTAATAGTCTAGTACTAATTAATAGTCGTATACTTTTAGGAATCACATTACGATTTTAACAGTGTTTATTTTTGCTTAGTGAATTCATTTATGCATGGCTATAAAATTACTACAGTATAATACTTAACTTAGGTAGAAATATTTAAGATTTGAAATGTAACTGTTTGCCTTTCAGCGCCAGGCGTTTACCGCAAGAAGTCATGAAATACGAGCGCAAAGGATTACTGTATCTTATCGCGGTCGCTGTTGCCTTACTTTGAAACTTCAATAGCAAATTCTGGCTTCAAAGCCCAGCGAAATAATACCACTTAATAATCTCGTGATAATGATTACAAATATTTATAAATTTACGGATACAAGGAAACATGTCGTAGGTAGATATCGTTAATGTCGCTCATGGGTCAAAATTTGACTGTTATTTCTACAGCTTTGTTTCATATAAATAAAGTATAGATACCTCACTCATTGTTTTACTGAGGTTTTTTTATGAGTCAATAAGACATTAAAATTTTCTTATTCATAAAACTTTTACCTACATAATAAATTATAAATTATCTTGTTTATGCAACGTAAAACTCACAAGATACAATTTTTTTAAACAATTAATTGACCCATAGCAGTAAAAAGACCATAATATATCTAATAGAAAAATGTAAGAGAATTAATAATGCCACCTTTCATGATTTTTGGATACCTACCACTTGGCCGTCGTTTCAATCTGCTTAAATTAATGTCGGAATACGAATTGCTTTTATTCGGCAGCCCTAACCATGTTCGATGGATGAAAAGCCCTCGTGTAAACGGACCGTGCTCATGTCCCGATTTAATTGAAACGGACGCTATTTCAGACGACATCATATGTGTCACGGAAAGCAATTACTGACATTGCAAATATCGCATTCGCTACTTACACTTACCCCGATGACCCATGTCATCATGCTGATCCGCCATTTACGGCAGCGTGGGTATAATTTGATTAAAAATTGAATTTTTATACATCAACTGGATTCTTTGCGTATTACCATGACAACGACAAAACAGGACAGATGGAACGCATTACTGTGTTAGTTATGTTCATAATCGTATCAATAACCTACAACCTACTGTTGTCCCATTGCTATTCTAAGTTGACATGGGTTTAGGCAATAATCGAACAACAATTGCCATAATTGCTAGAATAGCAAACCGCGACTACCGGGGACGAAAGGTGGTTTCACCTAACACGTTGTTGCAGATCAGGATATTCTTTCTGAAATTAAGGTAAATAATATACGGTCTGAAACACTAGTATCTATAAAATAAAATTGCATTGGTATGAACACATTGAACACATCAACACACCAGGCTAGTTAGTTAAAATTTGTGGATTGTGCATTTTAAGTTATAGGATGATTATTATGAAGAACCTAAAATGTTTATTTGGAAATTGGAACGCAGAGCTTTATATTGCAAGTCCCGTACATGATTCGTTCACGTTCACTCGTCGTGTCTAGATTTAATTGAAAGGGACGCAATTCGAATGATGTCACACGTCATGTCACTGGCGGGGAGTAATTACCGACGTCGCAATCGTACGTAAAATAGAATGACTTCTAGTGGCTTTACCTTTATGCGCAATGGGTCATGATGGTCCTTTGCTGTTTGACTATAATACATTTAATAATATTTGAGTAAAAATATATTTTATCCAAATTAAGTGCAACGTGCAGGAATTTCTGGTGGCTTAACCAGAAATTCCTGTATGCAATAAATGCATGGAGTAAATGCAGTAAATGCATGGAGATTCATCCATTAGTGTCACCTCCTGAAGAAGGTGAAGGCAAGGAGGACCGAATATAGAGAAGAAGACGGGTCCATGTAATGCTTATAATAGTATTAAATTATTTTATTTTAATTTCATTAATTGATATTGAGTAAATATTATCAATCAATTCCATAGAATGATTATTAGCATCCTTAGAGGCCCTTCGGATAGAAATCTCAGTTCATCGTTTAAATTTCTATCCTGCCGGGAAACAAATCCTTGGAATGGTGGACCAAAATGTTAACTACTACACATACACACGTGTCGTCAATTAGACATTTTCAAAGTCCATCTTACAAAAGTAAACTTTACACAATCATGTCTAATTAAAAAAAATATTAATTAAAGTAACGTATAAGACTCTAAATACGATTGTCTACAAGACCATATTCGTTTAAAACGCTTTTCCAAAACAATTATTTAAATTTGTCAGAAATACCGCGCTTTGTTTCAATAAAATCCTCTTAAATTAATATAAAATGTAAATTGGCATTATTTCAAAATCCTAACCATTGAACATCTCTTATTTAAACGACCAGTCGCGTTCGGATTTAATTGAAACGGTCGCAATCCGAGTCAGTCTATACCATATGTCATTCGCGGGCAGTAATTACCGACAGCGCAATCGCCTGCAGAAATAGACTGACGTCTAGTGGGCAAACCCAATATGCAAGGGTTCCACTCAATTAATGCACCATCAGTGTGAAGTGGTGCGCCGATTTTGACGTTGAGTACGTCCTTGTTGTGCGATATAACATAAAATACTCGTAGAAAGTACAGAACAGGATGGTTGTTAATTATTAAACACATTTATTTCATTGCCTTTTTATTAATTTATTTGTCCGTGCCGGTAGTTGTCAAACCATGAAAGAGGCTACGAACAATTTTTAGTAATTTGTTAGTTTGTTAATACTCTTTTCATCATCATCATAATGACCGACGAATACGAATAATTAGAAATATGTAAGTTAAGATTTGTTGAACATACTTAGGATAGAGAAGTGAATATCAAGGGTCAGAAAACTGTCACGCAGATTTTAGTTTTAATCTCCCGCAAATCGACCGCAGAAACCCCCGCGCTTAATATTGTCCCGCCGAACGATAAAAATAGTACATATTCCCGTCACGGAGAGAGAAAATATTTCTTCCCTGATACTGACAAGTATGTAGGGAGGTATACAGTTCTGTATATCGATTTACAAATAGGTGAATTTTAATTTGTAAAATTTTAATTTAGTTGAATTTTCGATTTAAATATCTTTATTTAACATATTAATGCTCATATATTTTCAACAGCAATGTTTAAAGTATCATGTGATTTTGTATTGTAAATAACTACGCCAAATAGTATCAACCTCCGGAGGAGTTGCCATAAGGAGCAAAAATGTATCGAATTATACTAATTTTACTGTGTAGGTACTAAACAACAGAGTCACTTGACTGTCCAATTATTTTCCCTTGAGGCAATGAAATAAAGTTGTGAACAAAAATGTAGAAAATTTATTTGTACACTTTGGTATAAATCTAAATTAGCGATGAACTGGATATAACTAAATGTTATTTAAGCAATTCATTGCGCAAGTGTGAAATTCGTGTTTGATCAATATTTAGATACGGCTGGTACTTTCCAAACTCACCGCCATGGGTTTTCACTATCCCGGTTCATCAAATAGAATTGCCCTTCATTTAGATTACTTTGTTTATATTATTATAGCAAGGAGGTCGTATGCTGTTTGTTTATAGGGGTAATCTCTGGAAATATACAACCGTTTCAATAATTCTAACGCTCATAAAAACAATATTATTCCTTAGTCTGTATCGAGCTGAGCTTTATTTGCATGTTAGGCTTGTTTCATACGTACTACAACGACACCACAGCGCAGCGACAAAAGTGGTCACGTGTTAATAGTGTCGCTGCAGTTTCTTGCAGAGTTGCATTGTGGTAGGTACCTACAAAATATGGATGTGGTTTCATTTGTTTCTGGTAATTACGAGGTGAATATAGTGCATACGGTGAATCCCGATTCAAAATTATAAAGATTAAATATAGGTAACTACTCGTATTTCAATTCACTGAATTATTACCCATGAAGTATATAAATATTTTTAATATCTTATGCAGCTTTAAAGTTGGTGCAAATAAATATCTATCAACCTGAATAGGTGGAACTTAAATTCCTCTTCATTTCGATGTGCTGAAATACTAGTTTCATCTCATAAGAACATTTAGTTATCGAAAGGTCGAATTCACGCGAATTATAGCAATTGAAAGTAAATTGCTTTTCACAGTCTATAAAGTATCTGTTTGTCCCTCGAAAACTTTGATAAATTCAATTTTCAAGCGGGTAACTTCCGTGTCTGGGCGGTTCAAGCTTGATACTTCTTGAATAAATCTGCTTCCGAGTCGATAGTATAGGAAATTTGAAAGTTATTACGCAAGAGAGGCGGTTATGTTTTCGCCTTCACAAATGGACGAATAATTTTCAAGAAGGCGTCTTGCATCCGTTTTCTATTGAAACTTTATGTTTTTGTTATGTTTTCCTACTATGTAGGTAGGATTGTATTTTTAAGAAATAGAATAATTTTCATAAATTATTATTTGCGTTGTAGCTCAATACCTAAGCCATTTAATAACTATTATAACTTTAGTGTTATTGTTATAGTAAAATTATAATTTTTGTCGTAAAATAATAGAAAACGACCATGCACAGTATGTTATGTAGTGAAAGCTGAAATAGGATAAAAGTCCTATCTGAGTACGAGTAAGTGGTACGTCGATCTAATACTTACTCGTATCATGAGGACTAAGATGGTCGCTGGTCGCAAATAAAAGAGAGAGCGTAGTGAGGACGGTATTTCAATTCTCTCCACTCTGCCAGTTATATGCCTTATTTAGTTTGCGCCTCGTTAGATATAGAAGCATTCCTAGAATCCTTATTCTAACGATCAGAGCTCTCATTATGACTGTCCACGATTCCATGAATTCCATTCCATATTATGCAGCCTGGATACCATCGATTACGTATCTCAAAATCATCCAACGCCTAACAATAAGACGAAGATATCAAGATCTTCTATATAATTTTGGCGGTTTATTTTGTTACGTACTAGATATCATAATTATAATACCTATATGTCATTGTATAATTTCATAAAAAACCAGGAGGTATCTGTCCATTTCACGGGTTGTTATTATTATCTATTTATTATTAATAGGAGTTATTGTTAAAAATGGATTAAAATTAATTGAATTCGGCTCGCCATGATGAAGGATTAGTTTGGCGGTAAACCTCGCACCCTTTAAATCTGGTGCACAGCGGAGACCAGGACTAATCAGCGCGGATTGTTGCCCTTCCGCCACTCACGCCCTGAATCAAGTAAATGAGAAAACTTTCTAATTGGAATTTCAAATAGGCCCCCGTTTATCTAGACGAGAGATGTTCGCGGTTCGACGCCAACGTTGCGGTTTGCATTTAGTTCATATTGATATTCTCCTGTATAAAAGTTGTAATTGATTATATTGGCGCTCATTACGTGAATCCTTGTTAAGGACAATGGTACGCGAACAGGTTTTAAAGCAACACGTGAAAGCAGTGCACTATTATAAATCGCTTTGCAATGTATCAGTCGTTTCAAAATATAAGATTGCTCTTTACATCGTCCGTGTTTTTATAAACTTGGCTATGACGGTGAGTTCCCAAACCAAATCCGTCAATTTTCTGCGAACTGTAAGCTCAAAGGATTCAACATCAGCATCTTTTAATTGCGATTTTATCTCTTAAGTCTAGGCTACTCTGTTTTCTTAGCAAGATTTTGTAGGCACCTTTAGACTTCAGAATCTAATAAGATCTAAGCCTCAATAGACTCGTTTAATCTTTTTAGAACTAATTAAGTTAGGTGTATTTTCAAAAACCGAACCACAATTTTATGTTGACACTAAGTCTCACGCACTCATAAGCATTCGAATGTCCATCTAAGAATGGTTGTAGCTTCCCTCGAAATACCTATATTATTATGGAAACTCAATTTACGAAGATAGACCTACATTTTAAACTTTTGCTTCTAAAATATAAAGTTAAAAAAATACTGACACAATATTTGTGTGATTATAAAATACTGTGTTTTAATAAAAAAAAATATTTCTTATAAAATCTAAATATTTTTCATTTAATATTGTTACAAATTATTAAAATATCATATACTTTCTTTGTATCTCTATGGCGAACTAAAATTAAAGGATCTCCAAAAGTGTAAGAGGCAAGTACTAAAGAGTTTCGTCATGGCGTTTGCGATACATTGGAGACGTTGTAAAACTTGCCCGACCGATGGTCGAGTAAGCTCGGAACGAAATTGCCAATCCTCTTTCACAATGGACCGTAAAATGGTTTTCCGTTTTTGCCCGACCGAGCGGAGCGGTGCTCGTTGATTCACCGGACACGTCGCGCGGTGGCCTATCACTAGTTGGTAGAATTTGTGGAAATAACTCTTTTACGCCCTTACACCTGAAAGGGTAGGTCGATTTTAATGGACTCACTTTATGTCCAAATCCCCTATATCCAAACACAAAGGTATTCAATACGTCGATAAAAGTACAGTAAACGGTCTGCTAGAGTTTTATCGCTGGGATAGAAGCGTGGTTACACAACGACACCTACTGTAGCTTATATTGTAGCGCTCGGTCTACTGACTACAATGTGGATGGAACAAGTGTATAAGCCAGTTGAAACCACTGTCGGTGACAGCTACATGCAATATCTTTACTCTGCCAGACCAATATCTGTTGTGTTGCAAAAATAACGCCGCGGACGAAAAACTCTCTCATGGACATTCAAACATTTTGCTTTTACGATGCATATGTTTTATTTTGTCATATATGTTTTTATATATGTACATGTTTTTTCAATAAGCCACATAAACCTTAAGTTATTTTGCTAACAGGTTTCCAAAAAAATATTTAAACAAAATCGTGAACCAACTTCAACCGAAAATAAGAAGTATTTTGTGTCAGACTTCAAAAGGTTATTTTAGAACACCTTTAGCAGGTACTTTTCCCTTCGTACCATATTGAAATATTCAAAATATTTTGTAATGTGTACTTATACAGCTAATTATAATTTCAATAATGAGGTGGTCGTCTAATTTTTAGGGTTCCATACCCAAAGGGTAAAACGGGACACTGTTACTAAGTCTTCGCTGTCTGTTCGTCTGTCTGTCTGTCCTATACATGATTTTTGCCGTATTTTATATGTAATGGTACGAAGACTACAGAGCCCGCCGTGTGCGAATCCGACTCGCCCTTGGCTGGTTTTTAGTTTACAACAATCAAACTTTTAAGTTTGAAATTCCCATCATACTATTGTTTTTAATACAAGTTTTTGATTCTTAAAAAATATAATAAAATAAAGATAAGTAATAGAGATAAAAGATAAGTAATAGGCTCCAGTTGACAGGGTAATCCAACAAAACCCGGTATCACTAGCATGGACTTACCTTGTCCACGGTATAGGTACCTTTTGAATGCCTCCGCGTTCCAAAAAAAAGTACGTAGGGTCGTGCTCTAAATAAAATCAGAATGGAATAGTACCTCCGTCTGAATTCTTAAGTATATCCAAAGCATATAATAAAGGGGATAGTATAGCTATTTACGTGTGTAGAGCGCATTCGGTTAGGAAAAGATCGCGTCTCGTAACGGAAACATTTCTGAAGTATCCCAGAACATTTTGATCGTGGGCATTCGGGTCACGTGCGGGTAACAACGGCAACGATGCCGAGCACCTCGGGCTTTGTTGTGATATCGACGCTGTTTTTTCACAATACCTGACCCCACTAGCCGGGAGAGATTTTCGTTATGTTAGTTTCTTGCCGAGATAACCATATTTTATATTCTTGTCAATGTCTTCTCGCAGCCACTCGATCACACGTGCTTGTCTTGTACAAATGTTCAATATTCTGCCCGTAGGGTTACATTTTTCCTACATTTTTACAGTTGTAAATCATTTGCTACTAGCTTTCATTTTATGATAGTTACAGTTGTTTTTGTTTATAAAATTACGCTCTAATCACAGTATTGAGAAATAAATTAGAAAGCTTTTCGTAAAATCACTACGTATTATGTAAGTAATCTACCGTAGATTATTGAACCTTTTGGTCCCAACAAATCTTATTATCTATATAGCGCTCTCTTCTATCTAAAATGCGCGGCCATATAACCAACACGTCTGGAAAACAATATTATAATTGAGTTCGGTTAAAGTTTGGATCGTAAAAGTTCAGGGTCTGATTAGCCTCATAATTAAACCTAGCACGATGAATTCAGACGTTACATACGTAATAAGCATTCTGTAGCGCGTGAATGTAATCACTGACTAGGATATGAGATATTCAATTTATTGCAACAATTATACTTTTATCCTTCTATGAAATTTTACTACATTACCTTCATAGCATTGCAGTTTATAACAGAGCACCTTTTTAATAAGTTAAAAAAAATTATGTATCGTTCAAGGAAAGTGTAGAGAATAGTTCTATTCCTCTGCGCTATCCATCGGCAACTCGAAGTGCGAGTGCTACTTTTTTCTTCCGGAATATTCGAGTATATTTGTTAAAGCAGTGAACGTGCAACTTTACACAAGCACTCTTCTAACTCAACCACGTCTCTTCATATTATGGAATTTTCTCGCAGCTTTATTTAGGTAGGATTTTAGACTCAAATAGAGTTGTTATTATGCATGCAAATGAAAAAATGTTTTTCAACAAATATTTCAACTTATGTTACTTACGCACCATGTTTTTAAGTTTTAGAATCGAAAGAATAGACAAAATCTGCAAATCAAAATAACAAAAATATCTTTCAACGAATATTTGAACCATTTTCATCATGTTACTTGAGTACCTTTTGATTTGATTTTGAAAACGGATAGAAAACCGAGAAAACATATGAAAATGAAAACATGTAGGTACCTATGCGGGTGCAAGGATAGGTATGTTCATTGGATTGGTATTATATATTTTGAACTCCATCATTACATATTTTAAGCATAACGTTATGAACATTGTTAAAACGTATATGTGCAATGTGCGAGCCGACTAAGGAGCTTTCCTTTAAGTCGCGCGTGTCGGGCGTCAGCTTGTGACGATCGCTGAACCTTCATATTTCTTGGAAACCAGTTTTTTATACGACTCTGTGTTATATAAAAATATTGCGTCTACTAAGGTGTTTTATAACAAAGTAAATAACGTAATATATAGGATTCATGTGGCAATACTAACATTCACAAAAAAACTAAAACACGTAGGAAGATCTCAACGATAACACGCCATGAATATAATGTATACAAAACTATAGAGTTGTATTACATAATAAAGGGTTTATAAGGAAAATCTACATCAAAGGCTCCTTTATATTCGCGTAAATCAAACACCATCGTAAAGTAATCCGTAGTAACTCATGTAAAGTGGAATCCCCTCTTTTACTGTATATGAACAAAGGTTGCGGAACCAAAGTAACATAAGCACGGCTGTCGTTACTGTGTAGATTGGGTTATCATAATTTAATGCGTTATCCGCTGCAGACAGACTTCGTTACTTGCCCGTAGTATTAAATCTGAGTTGTCTTTGTTACCGCAATCCTGATAATAATCTACATAAACATGCAATGTAGTTGGATGGAGGATCTCGAACGATAGTACCTCAGCTTATGTTAGGTACATAAAACTTGAGTTAAAATTTGATGTTGTTTGCATTAACCCAAATTGCATTCGTGCTTGCTTTTTTAATATCAGGAAAAAAGAATGGTTCTTTTTAATCAGTTAAGATATTAAGAGGAGATGCAAGATGTAAATACTTTAATTTTTATTGTGTGTTTTATATGGATACTAGTTGCCGATGGCCCGGCTTCCCACGGGTGTTCAAATGAATTTGTACTCACATGTTTTCATGTACTAACAGCTGAAGCAATAATGTCTCTGTCAATTCTGTCTCCCTACTGCACTTTTTTGTTTCTCTACGTAAGTAATAATCCAAAGTGATGGGTGTTCCAGAAAATTAAATCATATAATCTATAGATTATTTTAATTTGCTAATATGACTGTCTTAGTTTATCATTAACCGTCGAGTTCGTCATACTGCTTATCATGTTTATTTCCTTGATTTTCATGTAAGGTAAGTTTTGGATTCGTGTAGGTACTTCCTTATATACGAGTAAAAGTATTAAACAGTGATTTTCAGTCTAGTGCTATATGTTAGACCATAAAAGGCAGGATATGGCCAATATTGTCGACCTCATTCCCTCGACGCGGTGGCGCTTGATTACTTTCAGTCTAGATCTTTCCGTTTCAAGACAAAACTTACACAGTTACTGTTATCGCAATCGTTTTGTTGAAGTATCCTCTTTCACTACGGTATTATATAGATCGGTGGTAATATATTTACTGTTTATTGTTTGTGAACTACAGACACAAAACGTTAATTACGAGTACAAGTTTCCATTTAAATATATCAGCAGGGGTTACAGTATATAGCCTTCGGACTATCGTTTCACAGGGGACTGCGACTGCAATCGCAGTCGCAATAGGGAATTCAAATCCTACTTGCGGACAAAGTTTTGGAGCTATCTAGTATAGCTTTAGTCAGTCGGAAGAAAAACAATTAAATATACCTAGGGCTAAAACGTATATACACGTATCTACGTGTGTACGAAATGCAAGTGTACAAGAAATACGTTTCGGCCAAAACATACCTACGAGTACTTTACTTGACATTTGAGCTCGTTTGTCAAGACGCGGTGCAAGGTGGCTGGTGCTTCCAGCAATCTATTTGCCCAGCTGCAACCTTTCTGGGTTTAGCAACAGTTTAGTTTAATGTTTTATGACTTAGATTTATCGCTACTTTTTAGTTTTTGCCTTTAATGAATGTAAATGATGCTTCAATTTAATTGATCTGTTTAAAAGTGGTTTTGATGTCTAAAAATTTAATAAATGTTAGTACTAAGTATAACCAAATAACCATTACGACACCATCATTGTTATAGGAAGGCAAAGCAAACCCATGTTAGATGCTTACAAAATTTATGCGTTACCTATAAGGCTCTTTCCCAATTTTTAACTGGTACCTTACAAAAAACTTAAACGACAGCTTTACCGGATACGAAATTTTAGGTACTAGCCTCATAACTAACAAGTACGAGTAGGTGTATCGGTTAAGATATACACACATGCCGAGAGACTATGCTTTAAGAGCAATCTAACTTTAAACTTAGCTCAAGTACCCTTTAAATCTGCATTGTTGGGCTGCGTCTGGAAGTTTAGCAGTTCGGATTGATTAAATAGTACCGTGATTCAGATCAAGTTGAAGCGATAAAGATGTAGGTAGCAATCATATTTTTATTAAAAGAAAATCAATAATCAGTGGTAATCAGCCGCTCACAAAAAGTGAAAAGGTTTAACGAATGGAAAATTCAGAATGTAATACGCGGTGCTTAATTTCCTGTCGTATTTAAAATTGCCGTGCGGGCAGTTTTGCCGACTGCTCCGTTTTGAATGTGGCAGGTAACGACACAGATTTACCCTCGTTCAGGTTTTTAAGGCCAACTAGTTAAAAGCTCACCTGATGTCAGATTACAGTTCAAAGCTTTTCATACTTTTGCAAATTAAAGTTTTTTTAAAAACTTGTAATTATATTAGACGATTCAATAATCTTATACGAGAATTTATAGTAGTTCAATCTCATTATGCATCATAAATAGTTTTGATTTTAAGTGTGCATAATTATTTATTTCAAGTAAATATTTTCAAACAAACGTTGACATAAACATTCACAAAAATGCTGCGTGCCTGCGTACTTTACTACGATCTCAAAAAGCATCTGAAGATGATGTGTGGTGAATAAAAGTTTACAACATAAAATTACGTTCTTTAAATGGCTCAGTGACTCTCGAATTTTCCTCGTTTGCAAGTGTGGGTGTATTAATTATAGACTAAAGCGTTTCCGTATCGCTATGTATATATACCTACAAACATTCCCGAACCCTTCGTTCAGTAAGTACAATTGTACACGGCTGACGAAACTTTGACAACGCTCTATGGTTCCCAGTACAGACTTCACGAGCTCACGAATCATTATCTCATTGTTCCAGCGAAACTCGGCATACGTCGTTCATAGCGTCGCTTTGTTCACGAAAATTATGATCGTCCCCACAGTTATCCAGGACCATTAGTAACATTACGTCTCCGGGTATTACCTCGCCTACAAGCTTGATATCTCGTGTATGATTTAGACGCAACATTGCACACATTACGCATTGTGTTGCACAAACATACATTCCCGCTGTTTAGATGTCCAACATACTAGTGATTCTGTTTGCTTTTTAACCTTTGTGTGAATATGTACTTCTCATTGTTAATACTTACTAACTAAGATCGACAATAAGGATCATTATAGGGTCTTGTATTTTTTAAATGCATATGACATATTTGCATTCACTTTTTTTGTTTTAAATACCTACACATTAGGCTTAATAATTTATCTACATTAATCTTGTATTTATTTATTTATTTTTATCTTATTTTATTTTGTTCACATAAATTTCGCATATTTTATGCCACTAGTTTTTATTGCTCGACTTGGCGGTGTCACTCAACTCAGCTACCGAAATGTAATCTAATATGTTTTATAAGCATTTTTTAATTATGCCTCTAACAAACTTATTGAGAAATATTACAAGATTGATGATCGTATAATCCGATCCGATAAAAATGTTCAATGAAATTATAACATGCCTACTTCTTTACAACACAGTTTCAGAATCTACACACAATAATACATATTTTTCATTTACATACTTAAATTCACATTTATTCATTGACCTTGCTTTGTTTAGGAGAATACCATTAAATTCACTGGTACCATGGGGCTTTATTGCTTTATGTATTTGCGCAGCTACATAAATATGAAGAGAACAATATGGAAACATAAAGATATCTGTCATAATAACAGTCGCTCATTCGTACCAACCGCGTGTTTGATGGTCCCGCAGTGCATTCATCATGTTGGTATTACTGACCCTAGCTCACCTCTACTCAGGACGGCTTTAAGTGATTACATGCCTTAAGGTTGATATAACACGTCGGATTGTTTGTATAATCCTGGGTAACCATTTGGAAACACATTTTATGTCAGCGATGATATAATATCACTATACTATCCTGTCAATTACATTTCATGGAAAATTTTGCACAGCATATTATGCACTTATAACTAAAATGATCGGTGATCGAGTCGGGTCGGATATCTCAAGAAATAAATATGATGTGTTGTCTTAAATGCCATCAGGAATCTATAAGGCTGGAATATTATTAATAATTTTTGTTACTTAAATCCGGTTGTTTTAAATAGATACTCGTAAGTATGAAGCAATCATTTTAGCCTTAAAAGTAGTAAAACTACGTTGTAGCCATATAAGACTGATTAAACAAGGAGATATATTTATATCATTATTATTAAAAGTAAACAAACATAATTAACGACCAATAGCATGTAATTAAGATGAGCATACTAAGGTAACTGGCGATGTGATTAAAAAATGAAACTTTATCTTTACGAATAGTTGTAATGTTTAATTAAAGTGCTGCATACAATCTTCTTTCGATATAAAACCTTTATTCACGATATAGTTACTTCATTATGTTACGACTAAGCAATCAGGAACCTAGGTAATCTGTTTGACGGTGACAATCTAGTAACACGATACCTGCAACTGGCCTTAAATAGAAGCCGTTTGAACAGATAAATGCAATGAATGCTCTCACATCCTTTCAATATGAACCAGAGTTGACTATTTTCAACTGGTAACGAGTACATAGGAGAAGTTCTGAGTTAATCTGTTTCCTTTCAAATACAAATAAATTCAACTTATTGGAGAAAGACTGCTTAGCAAGTTCACTTGAAATACGTTAGCCGATCCGAAATGAAAAGACTTTTTAGAGATAATGTGAATAATTTAGAATATATATATGTGCACGAGCAAAGTGTCGCCTTAAACCACATTTTGCCGAAGAACGTTGATGCTGCCTTACGATATAACTACAGCACGCTTAAATAGTAAGTACCTATTAAATGAGGCCTATTACAATTCTTAATGCCATTCTGTTTGCCATACTTAATTACCATTGACGTAACTAATGTAGCACATGATTCTTTCAAAAGTTTCTTTTAAAATTCCTGATTATATCGCGACGATAACAACACAAAGCATTTACATCCACTTGATATGATTTCGGTACACTAAAAATCAGCTTATTAGCTTTACTACTATTCTATTATGACGTAAAACAAAAGGAAAACGTATAAATCCTAAAATATCAAGCAAAGCCGTTGTTAAACGTAGGAAGGTGGCAGCTGGACAAATAGATCGCCGGAGGCAGTAGCCGCCTCGCACCGCGCCTTGACAAACGAGCTTAGATGCCACGCGAAATATGTGTTGGATGGAACGTGCTTCCTGTGAGTACACTTACTTTAAACTGTCTTTCCTGACAAATTCTCAGGTGTATATTCATTGCTTGGTCTAACAAAAATCTCTTTATAAACCTGAGGAATAATACTGAATTGATAGAAGGTACTTAATTGAGATAGTTTAAGGATACATAAATAAAATCTCCTACTTTAGAGACGGCATGATCTGGAAAGTGACGGCGAGGAGTTTTCAATCTTTATATGAGATGTTTATATTAAACCAATTGCCATTGATAGTGGCTATTGAAAGTATTTTCTCAAAGTGGAAAGTTTTATAGGTCAGTCCTGTATTCGACTTCTGTTTTGAGAAAGAGCGACACAGTCATCGAATATTGGATAGAAGGTTCGTCTATCTCATTATCTGAGGTACCTTTCTAAACGCATTTATGAGAGTGAAGAACACGATGACAAAACGAATACAATCTAGAACAGTAAGTTTAATCCTGACACCGGGACTAAGAGTAATCAAGCGCCACCGCATTGAACCAATGAGGTCGACAATATTGGTCAAAGTACGGCTCGTTATGGTCCGTCGATAGCACCAGCGTACCGGCCAGCATTGTTTCAATTACAGTAATGATGTGCTTCAGACCTTTCAAAGATATTGAAGCTACCGAAGGCTTCGAATAATTAGTATCGATTTGCTTCCTCAGAACTAACTTTGCTGTCTCTTCATCACAATGGTTGAAGTATATTGAAAGATATATCAGTAAATTTTATTTGAAATTAACATAAAGTCTAGCTCTATTGTCAAATATCTCCACAAAAATTCGTTGATAGCCGTTTGACCAATAGGTACATAATATACTATGTTCACAGTACTACTTTTAACTTTATAGAGGTTACTTAGATCTTTTAATACTTTATTTTATTAATTAAATTATTTTTATTATAAAATTGTATAATAATACAAAACTTTTCTCACGATTAAGACGATTTACGGAAAATGTTTACGGAAACTTTACCTAACAGTAGTTGAGAATGTTCGGAGTAAAATGTTTCTTCTTGCTTGATGGTGTCTTATTTTAGGTAACCTCAAGGGAATAGAACTTGCATGCAGGTTCGTGTTTAGTCAAGTAGGAAAATTAGTTCTTTCAGCCTCACAATTTAGCTGCCATGCTTCTCTACTAGACATACGAATGGTTACCCTAATCAAATCTTTGAGTTACAGTCGTGAAGTTTATGAAGTGTAGTTTACTCAAAAGTAACGACAGCTTTGATGTAAGGCATCTTCTGTGTATTCTGTAACACAGCATTATTCTGATTACGTGTTTGTGTAGAAGGAAATATGCCTTAAAATATATATCGTATTGTCTTCCTTAATAATACTCCCCTAGTAGAAATGAAGGTATAAAATTTTACTGCAAAACCGTTGTAATGATAAAGTGGTCTCGATTTAATTGTATGTTTATATTTTATAACTTATGTAACGACATTAAACTTTTATTTGCTGTCCTTTGTAAGATTGCTTATGAAACGTATATTAGGCACCAGGCACCAGTAACTTACGAACCATACACGATAGTTCGTGATTGCACATAAATATGTATTTTAGTTACTATGTTTAAGCTGTTTATTAAGTTAATGTGTCGCTACATACTTTGCTATAAAAAGTTCGTCGGTACAAACTCCAAAAATAAACTTTTCAAGTCTGCAACCATACGTAGTGAGTATAAACCATTATCTAATCTAATTACTAGATTTTTGAAATATGTAGTGGTAAACATGCGTAACATGCGTTATGATAATATTTTTTTAGTATATAGTATATTCTACTGAAATTTTAAATAAAATTGCAATTCTTAGATTAGTAAGTACTATGAACTATGAGCATTGACTTTAAAAATAGTTTTATTTCTGTTAAAAAATTTTTTTTAGGAGAAATATATGTTTAGCAACCACTGGCAGCTGACGCTTATCACGCAAGAATAGGGATACACAGGATTTTTTAATCTTAACAAAAAATCTCCCACCATAAACTAATTAACTGAGTGTTTTTAAATAACCAACGTGATGGTATGTTCCTGAACGTACATTGTTGTTCGAATTTTGAACGCACAAAGCACACGTGTAATAATAGAAGTGACAGTCATACATTCGTTATGTCCAATAAGCTCAGAGCACATGATAATCTCCCAGTGGATCACACTGGGACCAACCTGGGCGCGGAACTCTACTTAATTCAGAATTAAAATATTATACTCGGAATTGCCTTTTATTCGGTTTATTTCAATATATCGTTCCAGTGCAATTAAATATTATGCCACGCACGTCCATTGAGTGCTATTGTTTCTTAATCAGAAAAATGCGGAAAATGGTATCCTCTTGGACGAATATTTGGGTCTGAAGATAAATTGAAAATAGGTGACCCATAGCTCATTATAAATGTCATCTTTAGGAAGTCTCTTTAAACTGAATAAGCAAGCTATTTGAAATAATAGGAAATCAGGGAATAAACGAGCTCTCTCTTTTAGCTGCTGCGGTAAAACATTTACGATACCTTAGCCGTTGCTACTTCAGTTTGTGACTCAAACCCTAGTGCCATTGCACTCTTGGTGTAATAAGATTACTCATTTATAAAACTAAAACGTTTCGAATGGGCGAAACGAAGCACTGACACATTTGCAAGCACTTAATTGTATAATTATAACCAGAAAGATATTTTACAAAAGCGTTAAATCACAAATTTTTTATTATTAACTAAAAAGAAAAATGACATTTTTTATAGAATTTATAAAGATTTTTTTATATATTTCTCTATTGTTATGTATTTTGTGTATATAAATAAATAAAAAGTAATAACTATTAATAACTCTTCGAAAATAAATAAATCTTGAGAGATTTTAAAATATAAATCTTTCTATTTATTTAATTTTAATATAAGTACATCGCACCCTAATATAAAGGGTACAAGGACGTAATTTATCTAAACTTAAAATAAATTAATAAATGCAAATGAATTACCTGTGTTCTTTTACGAAGCTACTTCTGCAAGTTAATCTGAGAGATTTGACTAGGTATATTACGTGAGTTTAATTACGAGTACGTAAGGACCACACTTGCGGTGAAGCACTTAGCACAATGCCTTGTAGTAACTTACAGCTGTCAAGCCAGCTTAATGACTGTCATCTTAGGATGACAAGTAAACGTGAGAGTCCAACATGTGATGCACCACATATATTATCTAACCGCGCCACAGCGATTATGTGTAAGAGGCATAACGGTTTCACTATAAGCTATGAATACTCGTACCTACGAGTACCTACTTACTTTCGACTTCTCACGTCGTACATCATTAAGGTGGTCTAAATTGGTGTTTAATTGGTAGACAAGATCATTTTATTAAAACAGCCTGCCTGTATTTCGAAACAGAAATTATTATACAAACGATACGTAAACCTATAAAATTTATGTATTTATCCTATTTTGAGGTTATTTTCAGGTTTGGTGGCTCTTTGGGGGTAACGATTATGTAAAACGTCTCATCATAAGGGCAATAATCGTCGCATCCAGGAAAGGGCCCGCGTATTCCTGCTCTTTGTGCTTTTTGTTCACGCTCAATCTAATAAGGAAGGTCACCGCTGAGCGGTAATAAGTAGCCTGAAAGACGTTTTTCTATGTCGCACTCTAAACAGCGTAAAAGTTGAAATGATTGTGGTTTGTGGTCTCGTAAGTGGGCAGAGTGAAGGACCTTATCATTATTAATGTTGCTACTTCGGAAACAACAGAAGATTCTTGCGATGCCATTATAATTATTTAGTGCTAAATAAAAAAGCTTCTCTCATTTGTATGGAGCGCTAGAATGCTATAAAATCATTTTAAACTTTGTACTTGAGGTGTACCTGAATGGTCCGGCGTCACCTATTTCGATTCTGGCTACACTGCAGAGTATGGTCTCAGGGCAATTGACACTCGCGTCACGTAATCGGTTTCCTGCAGATGGCTATTGTTTTTGATATTCGTTTTATACACAAAAATTAAAAACTCCCAGAGTAGAACTGCATTACAATTTTAAAATAACCTGTGGATCTTCGGTGAAAAATATTTTACAGAAGGAGGTTTTCGATTCGTATGTATTATGTTGTGTTTTAATCCGAATTTTTTATTTTCTACATAAATCTAAAGCCATGTGTCTTTTTTCTGTCCAGCAGTAATATTTTGACAAGTTTGACAAAATTACGTGTTTACCCACTGAACAATATGTTTTTATTCATTATAAATAAATTATTTATCTATTTAATACCTATCACTAAATCCAGCTACCGTGACGTGTAGCATATGGCACACTATATAACATATACCTACGTTCAGGGCTCGTGGATGTGTTAAGTGTTTTCTTAAACTTATTTGCATGTACATTTTTAATACCCATATAAATAAAATTATAGCTACTATGTGATTCATGACTCATAAGAGTTCCTAATTACATACGATTCCGGTTACTTGTCTAAGTGAGCACTAAAACCATTGGTACGCGTGTCACGTCTGTCTGCTCCAACTGGCCATAATTCAAGTTTTACCATTTTTCCGACATTTCATGTTTGAATAAACTAATTTGACACTGAATTTTTAACATAGTGGAATAAATTATTTACTTAGATGCCACGGTTTATAGAGTTTACTAATTACAATTCTTGATGCAACTCTGGGATCGGACTGGGAGCGCTTAGCAGGCGCGGCACGTAGACGTTTGCTCCCGGGCTCCTCCCAACGGATCAGCATGTTTTTGACATTTTATACTTAAATATAAACTCCATTATTTGCTGTTCAACTCTAAAAATATAAAAAGTAAGGAAGTAGGTAAGAATGTATATTTGCTATGTGCAATATTTGACTGACATTAACTTTGCCTTTGTACTCGTTAATTGTTATTAATTGAAAAATGATTTAATAACGTGAATGAAAATAATTGTAAAAAATAACGGTTTTAAAATACGACAAAGTCTGCATGCAACCTTAAAAAAAAGACGAAGTATAGATTTTTTTATTAAAAACACAAACGTTTAACTTCATGTGAAATATTTTATTCTCCCATATTTTTCATCAAACGATTTACAGAAACAACCCAGCAATATAAAACGAAAGGTATGTCCTTCGATAGCATCCGTCATTTTCTGTCGATCTAGAACTCTAGATAAATGTAGTAATGTAGACTTAGGAGCTTAAACATACGACTTCTTTCATAATATTACTGTGGCTGTAATAGGATCTCGAGTTTAATCATTCATTGGTCGACAGAATATATCATGAGATTTCACTGAAAAGAAAAGATTCATTTAAATATTTAATAATATTCTTTTCATCTTGAGAAATTCAATACGTGGGCTTTTACTTGAAAAATCAAAGAACATATCCTGGAATTTCAAAAAGGATCAACTTGACCTTTTATATAATAATTTATATTTATAATATCTAATTGAATAATTGCAATATTTTTAATTAACCAATAGGTTATTATGATTGAAGTGAGCCAGGATTTTTATTCATATTTTACAAATTGGATCCAGTTCCAGAAATCTATGTCATTGCCACACTCACTTTAATTTAGAACTCGGCTCGGGTTAATTTCTGTCAAACCCGTTTCAACGACGTGACAACCAACAACCACTCGACGTTCAGATTAAATAGCACTTAACTTTAAGAACTTTAGATTATTAATAATCCAAAAACTTTTGTATAAATCTAGGGTATCATTCAGAATCGTTTTGCACAATAAGAGAGTTGGAGGGTGCGAGTCGGTGGAGGGGGAAGTCCTCACTCTTCTCCAATACCACTCTTATATGAAAGTTAATTAAAAAATTTTTTTTAAGTCGAAATAAAAACCGCTTCTAGCTAAAAAGAAAGAAATAACAGAACTGTTATTACAGACAGACAGA
>DWQK01000486.1:0-20635 GCA_018231225.1 Noctuana stator
AAAATATCTGCATAAATACAATGACCCGAAGTTAACAACTGAACCGCGGTTCCCAGGCAGTGACGTCGCCTGGCGGAAATCTCCCCTTTTCCTCCACACAACTATCCGTGCTTCGGAGGGCACGTTAAGTCGTCGGTCCCGGTCGTTATCGACAGATAACAGGCGTTTGACCTGGTCGAAGAGTCTTTGACGACAACCGACACGGGTTGGCCGTTAACCCGTATCTCCGCCAATCCGCATTGGAGCAGCGCGGTGGAGTAGGCTCCAGGCCTTCCCCAGTTGTGGGGAGAGACCCGTGCCCAGTAGTGACATAAAACAGGTTGAAGGCAGTCTACGAGTGGTACAAGTACTATTAATATATGTATATAAATATTACTATACTCATATATATATTAATACGTGAGGAAGTTTTGGATCGTTTTTTAAACACTGAGATTTGGCATAGTTAAAGTTCAATTATACTTAAATAATGCATAATAAAATAAATTCAATAAAACCGTAATAGTTTTACAGCCACTGAAATTGGTTTAATCGGTTACATTTCGACCCATAGGCGACTTCTAATAAAAATAATGTTTTAAGCGAGCTAAATACGAACGAACATGTCCGTAAGATAGCAGGAGGCCGCCGGCTGTTGTACAGTAGGAGTAAGTGGGTTGTGTACGTGTGTGTGGCAGGAAGGCGTGCGGCCCGGCGACACCACGTCGACGTTCTGCGGCACGCCCAACTACATCGCGCCCGAGATCCTGCGCGGCGAGGAGTACGGCTTCTCCGTGGACTGGTGGGCGCTGGGCGTGCTCACCTACGAGATGCTGGCCGGCCGCTCGCCCTTCGACATCGCGCAGGCCGCCGACAACCCCGACCAGAACACCGAGGACTACCTCTTCCAGGTACCCACACTACCCACACTGCCTGCACGCCACGCTGTATGCCATAACACCATTTCTCTCTCTCTCTCTAACTCTCTCACCCTCTCCTCTCTCCTATCTCTCTATCTACCTCTCCTCTCTCTTTTCTCTCTTTCTCCCTCACTCTCTCCTATCTCTCTATCTACCTCTCCTCTCTCCTTTCTCTATCTCCCTCTCCTCTCTCGCCTCTCTCATCTCTCACTGTTTCCTATCTCTCTCTTTCTCCCTCTTTTTCTCTCTGTCCCGTAAATATGATTGTCTCCACTATTTCGTTGCAGGTGATCTTAGAGAAAACGATCCGTATTCCGCGCTCGTTGTCGGTGAAGGCGGCGTCGGTGCTGAAGGGCTTCCTCAACAAGAACCCCGTGGAGCGCCTCGGCTGCGGCGAGAACGGCTTCCTGGACATCGTCAACCACCCGTTCTTCAAGAGCATCGAGTGGGAAATGGTAGGTTCCCAATTTGGATTGTGAGTAGGTAGCAATGTTGCTAGATATCCCTAACTCGCGCCTTCTTCCGCGGTATACAGTAGAAAGAAATCTAAAACTGAGTGTTATTAGAATAATACCTAGAAGAATCAAGTATAATTTCCTGATACCGATAGTTTTTCTCCGCCGGCCTTTTTCTACGCCTAAATCTAAAGCCCAAAGCCGATGTACCGTATTATTTAACGTTCATTCAATGAGTTAGCCCGCAGATTAGTGATCACCGTCGCCATGAATTAATAACTGGACACTCTTCCATTACTAATTGGTTTAATTAATTTCAGTTGTGTCGTATAGACAATAGATAAATATTTATAATGGGAAACTGTAACAGTATGCATGTTGTGGTTGTGCAGTTGGAGCAGAAGCAAGTGGTGCCGCCGTTCAAGCCGCGGCTGGAGGGCGAGCGCGACCTCGCCAACTTCCCGCCCGAGTTCACCGACGAGCCCGTGCACCTCACGCCCGACAACGAGTCAGTTTCACACGAACACGCACACACACACACACAGGGTAGAGAGAGACTCACATACACAGATACACACTCTCAGAGGGAGGGAGAAAGAGAGACTAACATACATACACATATTGATTTAGTAATATCTAAAATAGTCCATAATTAAGTAGTACTACTGGTTGTCCACTAGAACTGCTGCCGACAAACTGTTTGGCCGAGTAATAATTGGTCAAAATGTATTGATTTATCAGAGATATAAATGTAAATAAACACAGAGATAGAGACTCACACATAGGCAGACTCACATTATTCTCTCACTCACACACACATGCACATCATACTTAGTAGTGCCTCTTCTTTATAATATAATAATTTTTGATTTTGCAATTATGTGTTGTGGATATTTTTTTTTTTGGCTGCATTTAAGCATATTTGTATAATATATTAATAAACTCTTTACAATCATAAGCCCCCACTAGGATTCCCTGTGCCCTGGATACCATGGCGACACTTGGACAACTAGACCAACCTCTCAGACGCTTAGCAAAACACCACGCACTACGACACGCAAATATTGTCACGGCTTTTTGTTTGTAAATAATTTATCGCATGTCATTTATAAATAATTTGTGGGATGTCCAGCACGGTGATAGCGGACATCGACCAGTCGGAGTTCGAAGGGTTCGAGTACGTGAACCCGCTGCTGATGTCGCTGGAGGACTGCGTGTGACGTCACGCCTGCCTGCTGCACCCACACCAACACGCGCAGGTAACGAGAGCCCGTTAGCCGGAATCAAGCTAACTTTGAACTTACGTTTTTAAACATTTTTTTACTTCTCGAAATAGAACAAATCTATACTAATATATAGAGCTGAAGAGTTTGTTTGTTTCTTTGTTTGAACGCGCTAATCTCTGGAACTACAAGTCGGACTTGAAAAATTCTTTTTGTGTCTGATAGCTACATGAATGAGGACGCTATCAAGCGTTACGTCACAATTCTTAACACGGGTGAAACCGCGTGGCACAGCTAGTTAAAAATAGGAGTGTTTCAAAAAATATATTGTTGTTATTTTTTGGAAAAAAAATTGCAAAAAGATTTTGTATTTCATGCCACCTGTTAAATATTTGTAAAAAAAATCACAATTTATCTGAAGGGGGCGCCACTATCAAAATTGTACCTCGGAGCTGCCCTAATTGTCATATTATTATAATGTACAATCCACAGGCTTATGGATACGGAGGGGAGTCGTCATCGTCCGACTACGACTCGGTGTGCTCGGAGCTGCCGCAGCGCCGGCCCACGCTGCTGCAGCACATGTTCTGCTTGCCGCTCGACTGACGCCCACGCCGCCCCACGCCGCCCCACTGCCCGCCGCCCGACTACTAGCGCCGCCCGGCGCCACCGCACTACACTAACACTATTATATAGTCTCATTCATAAATAAATGCTTAAAATGTAAACAAAAAAGATAACAGAGCAAAAAGATATATTTTAAATAGTTTTTAGGATTTGTTCAAGCTGTAACCTATTAAAACTTAGAACATTTGACGTTTAAATGGGTATGAACTTAAATATTTAGCCTTCATTTTGTTTTATAGAATGATAATAATTTTTAAGTGTCATCTGTTATTCATTTCTTGTATTTAAATATTTTTATACTCTACCATACTGTTTGCCTATCATACTTGCGGATTTGGATACTCTTTATAAAACTTCATGACGTTTCTTTGTTTACATTTTGGTACTTCAATTATGAATGAGACCATACCGCAGACATTCATTCACATGACATGTTAGTTGACAACACTAGTACACAAATATCTATCACTTTTGATTACTGTCCCCTGCACTAGCTGTCAAAACAGCACTACCGGCGGAACAACACTAGCTTCCATGGCTTAGAGGCCATTGCAATCATATGGATAATCAACTTTAATTTTTAAAATAATTAACTCACTTGTTTCAAATTAGCGTAAAAGCAAACATTGCGTTTTAAAACTAAAATATTCCTGTAATTTTCCCGTTATAATACATTTTGAATTATATTTTGTTATACCTATTTATTTACAATGTTTATATTTAATTTAAGTTTTAATCGTATCGACATGCATGAGATTTATTAAGAAAAATATATAGGAGGTACCGGATTAGTGTGTGGCATTTATAAAGCTAAATTGTGTACTATGTGATTTGAATACTGTGGGATTAAAGTGCGTTCCTTACTTAAGAAGTGTGTAGTGAATAGATAATAAATGCTTGGTGCTCGAACAGTGGAGTGGTTTACGGGACTGCTGAACTATTGGACAATTTAGTGGCAACTGATATATTACGAGGAAGTAACACGAATATATATATATGTTTGTCAAAAGTGTGCTTACTATCTTAACCTTAATACCATTACATAAGGTCGATATTTGCACACTTCTAATAGACAACACTTAGCTATGTTTAAGGCGTCACACCCATTCCTATTATTGTACTATTCTTGTTATAATTCATTATCGACCTCGAGACGTTTCAGCTTCGAAGTAAGGTGGAAGCGCTTGTATTGTACATAAAAATAAGTGTATTACATACTTGATAATCGTGTACCATACGAAAACTATTGTAAGACTTAATATTTTTGGAATTACTGTAGAGTGTATCTATACTTTCTCTGAGAGAGTCTATGATTATATTGATGTTGCCGCGGAATATGGTGCGACTTGTAAATTAAAATGTATTAGGTATATTAAATATCCGCACGCGCTTAACTTTTAAATATTCGGACACGAGAGTAGATTTAAATCACGAATAATTAATTAATTACGACTATTATAATATATAGCATCATTCGATTTAGATAATGTTTGTGTAAGGAAAAATTGATTATGTCATTAAGTGGTAACGCGTTACATGTTCTGCGGCGTCGATCGCGTTTGTGCAATGTTCGATACATTGTGTATGGTCGCGTTATCGAGCAATAAATTGTATCGTAGTTGGTATTGGAGACAGGAGAACTGCTCAAAAAGCACGTAAGGAATTAAAAGTAGTGAAAAAACGCGACTCGCGAGTGCGCACCGCGTATTATACTTATAGCCCTAATCCGATGTTAGATCCCTAGGCGCTTAGATGTAAGCTAGTGTTTTTAGCTTAATTTCTTTAGCATGAAATGCGGCGTGGCATCGTGTACGTTGTGTACACTAAGTAACGATGTTTGAGATATGCTTGTGCTTAAGGCAGGTCAAACAGCGTCAGATGTTAAGATTGAAATTAAATGATCAGAAAAACTTAATAAATAACAATAAGCAATGTTTGTTTAACCAAGCTTAATAAATATACTAAATTTCATTTAATTTACCAAAAGCAAAGAAGCTACATGGCACGCTTCATTTTCATGCTGTTTTAAAGCGTGTATTGAAAGAGTCTTTAAGTCTCTTAAAATGTTTTAAATATATTCCATTCCCTATTGTAGATCCTGTTGTCCTTCTAATTAATATCACTCGGTTAGGTAGCCAACGAATTTTATAATAATAATAATTATAAATAAAATATGTAATAAATACATTGAGCACTGAAACAGATTAAAAAATCATTGTGTACATTTTAAACAAAAAAAAACTCAATAAAATACTTCAGATAATGAGAATGAATAACAAATTATTGTTAATGTAGATGAAAGACTATATTATACTGGAAATAAATTAATGTTATAGCAATCGGTGGCGGAGAGGGTGTCCACTAACTATTCTAAATAGTACGTAGAAACTATCTATTAGACATTTTGCACCGATATTGTAATTATAGTGATGTTACCGAGCCTCGCTCGGTATTATAATATATTTATCTCGCGATGGTTATCGTTTTCAGGTCTATTACCCTTCTCGATGTAACGTGTTATATAGGTATGACGATCACTAAAAAATTCTTGTTCACATCAAAATATAAATTACTAGGACTTATTTTATTACTTCATCCGCGTGGAGTTCAAAATTGGGTCTTAAGAGAAATAAATAAAAAATGAGAAAATCCGGGAGAATAAAGTAGCCTACGTTCATCCCAAGACCTTTAAATATGTCTATATGACTAGGCCGTGATGACGTCACAAACAGACAAACATAGTTACTTTCGCATTTATAATATTAGTATTTATAGGAAGTGGCGAATAGACCTCATTCAATATATTAAAGTTATGTACATGCGTGTTGTCGTTGCTCCTTCGTATTTTATCAACGTGTTACTGATAAGTGACGTGCGTTATATAGATACTACATTCGTTTGCGGCTTTCGTTGTTGGCTCCGAGCTCCGTATCCGGGAGACCTGCGTTAGTAGGAGATTTTTTGTATTATTTTTTTAAGAACTATTTAATTTGTATTTTGGTACTATTAAGTAAGTTAATTTAGTTTATTAAATATATTGTAAGTTAACATTCCATTGTATCTGATGCAGCGTTGTATATGTTTACGCTCGTTTTCACGTCAATCGACATCACACGGTATAAATGTTATATTGTTATGCGTTGTTCTGGATAGTTTCGCGATGCGATGTTTATAGTGTTAGAATATTATTATAAATATTATAAGACGTTAATTTACGCTCTATCACATTATTTCTTCCTTTTTCAAAGAGAGTTGTTGAAAGTGGTGCAAAAACCGTACTAACTGCATACCTACTGCATGGCGAGTGACGCGTTCTTGTGAAGTCGATCAACGTTACAAGTTCTAAGTTAGAACAAATTTATTGTTGATTAATTAATTTTAGTTGTACTCGCATGAATCCCTCGATGTTTTTAACCAGATGATAGATACATTTTTACACGATGTAAGTTGATTGTGTCGTATTTAATTTCCGCTGTGTATTGTATTGTAACAGCAATAAGATAGTTACTTGTAACGGTTACATTGTGACGGCTTGGCGTGTGATTGCGACGGATTGTCGGTTTAGACTGGAGAACTTGAAGTACTGTACTATTCTATGCTTAACTGAAAATAAAGAAGATTAATCAGAAGTTCTTTTTATTTTCCTGTATGCGAACATTTTACTGCACATTTTCAACATACTGCTTCCAAAATAGTGAAGTAACAAGGAAACATTTTAAAATACACAACAAAAAAATACATTTGATAGATAATAATGTTGGTAATTTTCTAGGTTCAACAAAATAGACTAGGTTTCTTTAAAAAAATAGAATAAGTAGATTTAAATATTTATTTTAACACAAGTGCATAGACAATAATTAAGCAGACACATAACCCGTGCACTAGATACTGGTAATCTATTTAACTAAACATATAACATCTGACCTCAAATATTTCTCATTGGCGAATGTTTTTCTACATTGGACAATTTACTACACTAAACTATTTTCGAAAATATAAGAGTCGTCAAAGTAATGAATTGTTAGGGGTACATCCATTATAATGCAGATTAAGTACATAAAGTTTAATAAATCTATGTAAGATCTAATTAATTAACTTGAAACTAAGAACATAATACTATAAAATACTGAAGATTCGAAGAAATTTGGAAATTTATATAATACTGATGGAAAGAGATTCAATTAAATGTTTTTTTTAATTATTTTGGAATGTTACAGCACATTGCAAGTGAATCAAATAGGAATAGCACTTTTCAAGTATATTTATGTATAAAAAAATATACATAATAATAAACATATATATTTATTTAATTCAATTACTTAAAATATTATGTAAAGTGCATTATCAACTTCAGAATCTCAAATTAAGAAATTCTTTTGTGGTAAACTTGTAAAACCTATACAAAAATCAATCAGATCAAAAACAGGAGACAAATATTATTAGTAAAAGTTTCGAAAGTTATGTTACTATATAGATTCATTGACACTCGACATGCACGACCAAGAATATAAGAAATATAAACATTTTTCAAAAAGAGAACGAAATTACATCATAGATTTTAACTATTTTTTATAGCAATGATCAATTTCCCATCAATGTGCCATCAAGGTTTCTATAGAAATAGTTGAAAAATAAAAACAAAAATCAGTTATATTGAAAATTAAAAAACAGTCAAGCAAAACGTTCATATTTTTGGCTGTCGAGTAACTATTTTACACCCAATCCTTAAGTGTGCACTCAACGAATAATTTTTATACAACAAATCTTAGAAAAAATACATTCTATAAACGTATGTGTGAACATACTTTAAAAATCAAATCAATAAAAAACTTAATTTGGAATAAAAAATAAGAAACATTAGGAATTAAAAAGGAACAAGATATTTTACCAAAGATACATGTGTATAATCAAAGTTATGGTAAAAGACACATTGCATATGTCTTGTATCATGTAACATATATCTATTATAAATACTGCAGCACAGCCCAACTAAATATGGCAATAAAATAAATCTATTTCTTGTTTGAAAACGTAAATAAGGTAACAATTTCGTATACTAGAGCCAAATTTAATTAAAAAATCATTTTTCACACTCATAATTCTAAGAGCAAATGATTTTAAATTCCTATTAGTCGTTGTTCTATTTTTCATAGCAATTGATACCTCATTTACGTTAGTATATTTAGATAAATTTGCCTTGCAAATTAACAGTTACGCTTCAAGCTATATCTCACTCCAGTTCAAATAGACTGTTATAATATAAATAAAGTAGAACAATTAATTAAATAAAACAAACTCGTTGTTTGTGCCTCCTCATTCATAGCCAACGTTCAGTGCAATTTATAATCGCGTTAAGAAAATATATTATCCAAAATGGCCGTTACATTCAATGTACGTGTACAGGAGAGTTTCGAAGACATCGAAAGTATTTGGATTCTTTGTCCAAAAAATGCATGTCCACTTAACTCTTGAATTATTACATATTTCATAATTTTCCTAACGCTTTAAAACCGCACGCAATTATTATCCTTATTCGAACGATACTCAGTCTATATTAGCCTGCCCAGGATTGGATAAATAGATGTTAAATCTAATCTACGACCTTGAGATGTAATTCTTACAACGCTACAGAAAAATACGCACCGAAAAATATATTATTATACAATATGAGTGTATCTCTTTCGCTCTTGTAGGTGAATAAATAGGAGTGAAAGAGACAAGTTGTTTTTGTCTTGCCTTAGTGATCTCCGTTCTGTTGCGGGACCTCCTTCGCGGGGGACGACGGGAACGAAAACATTGAGCCCGATTTGAGTTCTTCCATCAGGAATGGCACCTGAAATTAATATTTTTTAAGTATAGAAAGTAGCGGATGAGCTAACACAGTTTCAGATATTTTTCTTAAAATTTTAAAGGGTATTGAATCGGCATTGAAAGTCTATCATACTCGTAAGCGTTCTGAATATATGTATGTGTATTTGTATAATATGAAGCAGATAAATACTTAAGCTTTTTGTGTTTGCCTTATTCCAATTGGTTGATAAAAAAGTTTACAATAATCACGTCAATTTTGGTAAAAAAAAAGACTAAAAATATTGTTCAGTTGACTTTGTTAAACCTTGCATAATTTAGTCTGTAAAGTTCTTTTACTCGCGGTAGAAAACGCGGGGTATCTACAATGAAGACATGGGTATCGACCAGTAATACCCGGGTACCGACTAGTAAGACGCGGGTATCAACTAGTAAGACGCGGGTACCGACTAGTAAGACGCGGGTATCGAGTAGTAAGAGGCGGGTACAGAGTATGTAGGTGTCACCTTATGCTCGAGCTGCATGCTGTGCGTGGGCGCGAGGCCGAGGCAGGCGCGCAGGATGTTGTCGATGGCGGCGCGCTGCTTGAACAGCGCGTTGACGACGGGCGCGCCCGCGGGCACGGCCGGCGCCTTCAGCAGGTACGCCAGCGTCGACAGCACCGGGTGGAACGACCTCCACTCTGCGCACGGACACACACGCGTCACGTGAGAACAATGTTAGGTTACAAGCATAGGTGTACGTGTGGCAGTAAGAGAGCTGGATAGGCGCCATGCCCATCAAAGAATTATCATCAACTTATCACACTCCCACTGCTAGGCAGGGGAACTTTTATAGAGTATATATTTTTTCAGTAAGGAATAAACGTTTCTTTGTTTTCTTGTTTGTTCATTGATTAGCTGTCACGTGTGCTCGCTAAAGGCTAAAGCTATAACGTATGGTTAATAACTTGTTATATACTCATGACTTTAATGGGGTTCCGAGAGTTTTTTCCCGATGGCTTCTGGCCTATTTGAAAATGCCAAAAGAGCGTTTAATGCTGATATTATTTATCGTTAATTCACTGTATACAAATACCTTATAGCATAAGGCTTATGAAGAATAAAATGTCGAATTTAGAATTGTTAGTTTTGTTTGTTTACCTTGGTTCCGGTGGGGGTGCGGGCGCAGGTGCACGCGCGGCAGCAGGTCGGCCAGCAGCAGCAGGTCGAGCAGCAGCGGCGCGGCCAGCAGCGAGTCCTCGCACGTGTTGTGCACCGCCACCGTGTTCACGCCGTGCAGCAGGATCTCCGACGAGTACTCGTCCATCGCGCGCTTCGAGTCGCCTTCGCGTACACCACACACCGCACATTACACTACTGTACACATCCATCAAGCAACACGCCTGCGACCCTCGCCGTGTGACTTTTTATTGTGTAAACTACTTTATGTATTCACGTTATTATATTGTAAATAATTCAATGGAATCTTAGACTTTTTAACACAAAATACTGCTGACAAAAAAAAACTAAACTGTTTTCAAAACTGAAGTTATTTAAGGCAAGACATTTAAAATAAGTAGGTAAGTAGGTAAGTTCCAGGCGAGCGTGCCACACCCTACACTCCATCTCGCTACACAAGACTATTTAAAAAAAATTAAAAATAAATTTGAATTGACCGCCACTCACCAACGAAGGGCACATACTTGATGACCACCACGTGGTCGGGCTTCTCGCCGGGCCGGTACAGGATGTCGTTAGACGCCACCATGTCGTCCACCACGTTGCTCTTCGTTATCTGTGGACACCATCATATTAGGTATACATATATTTTTGATCTATGAGTATTTTTTTACAAACATAAATATAGTAATGAACATGAGTAAGTCATTTTATCTCTCATATATAACTATTGATAACATTATAAAAAAAAGGAAACTGAACCTTAACATTAAACGTAATGAAAATAAAATAAATTATCCATAAAATCTACACTTACAAACGATAGTAAATTTAAATTTAAATAAACATAATATTATCTTTATAAAGAAAAGAAATGAGATAAAAGTTCATAATTAAAGCCGTTAATAATATGATCGTGCATCGTGTAGAGTTACCTCCTTGGAACGGAACTGCTTCGGGGCGGAGAGGTTCTTGCCGTCGTTGTTGCCGAGGTGGTTGTAGCTCACTATCGCCGTCGGCTTTATGCCTGGCAGACAACATTACTGATTACACGTCGGAAACGTTTCTAAAGTAACACAACACAATACAATACAATAAACTGACCCTAACATACTTTAAACACTATAATAAATGTGGATTTAAAAATATACATATGGCTGTATAAATGGTTTTTAAGTCACATTCATAGAATTTTTTTGTATATTTAAATGATAGGCAAATTTATCGAAGAATATAATTATGTATTTTATAAAGTACAATTTTTTTTTGTATAGTTTTGTTTTTCTTTTTCGTCATTCTTTCACATTTTATTAAATAAAAAATTATAAACAAATGTAAGCAATTAAAAAGGGAGTTCAACGAAAGCCGGGATTTAATATGTATATACCGTATATATAATTCATCATAACGTCAAAAGTCCTCACCAGCTGACACCAAAAAGTCGACGAGTACAGACTTAAGCTTGGTCTGGCCCGACTTGAAGTCGTCTCCGGCGACGAACACCCCCCGGGCGAGCGCGCGCTGCACCACGCCCGCCACCAGCGTGTTCTGAGGCGAGCCGTTGATGTAGCAACACTGCCAGAACATTTATTTATTTACTCTTTATTGCAATAAGAGAAAAAATCAAAATTAATAAATAATGTGTTAACTTGTAAATGGTTTTTGTCACAGTAAAAAAGTTTTCGACAATTTACAAACTCACAAGTTAGATTATAATCTGTTTATAATAATAAATATTAAAGAAATATAATAGCGAAAAATGTTCTATTAACTCACGCCTTCATCCACAGAAGCCATCGCGTAGACAATAGAGGGCGAGATTTCGGTGTGATTTTTCTCTATGGCAGCCATCAGACTGTCCGCCGTGTCGTGAACGCCAGGCAACACATCCACGAACCTATAACATAAGGAGAGTAGAGTGAGAACCAAGTTACTAAGTTGAATTTACTTAACTGTCAACATGTACACTCGCTACCCGTATATATATCGATATATATATATACCCGTATATACATCGATATGCAAGTGTATATGTTGACATATTTATCGATAACATCGAGTATATGATTGCCAAAACCGGTTTTTAACTGCCGTATATTTTAATAATGTTTAAGTAATTTATTTATTACAATCAACACAAAGTATAGTCCATGGGTCCACACTGGCTTTCTGTGTTTGTCGACAGCCAATCCCACTAAATTTTACACCACTTAAAACTTTATATTTTTTAATATTTCGAAAACCTTTACGATCGATTAACAACTATGTAAATACTAAAACAATCCATTTGAAAAAAATCTACAACGCCACTCAATACTTATGAAACAGTTTATGACAAAGTAGTGATAGTAAAGCAAATTATATTAAAAGAAGAAAAAATATATACCTTAAGTACATTAGTATATTTTCATACCATTGTTGACAGTAAATTTCTTTTTATACTACACCTCATCCTATACACAAGGCTAATAGGCTAATTCCAATTCGACGCGATATAAATTAATATCAAACGATATTAAAATTAGCATACGTAATAAAAAACCAAATTATCATAAACAAATTTTTGACACATCACGTATTAACATAATATTAAGCCAACTGTCTCCACAATGTTTACAAAAGTCACAAAATGTACTACAACTGATTTGAAATTAATTGGAGATAAAACTCACTCAAATTGAATTGTTAATTAACGAGACTTGACAAGGTACTAGCTACTTCCGACAAAAAAAAAAATTAAGTAGCTACTCTTTAAAAGATTACTTGACATAAATTTAAATAATTAAATGCGTCGATCGCTTACTTTTCGTACAATTTGAAATTTCCGAAGCTTTAGCGAGACGAAAGTCTCAATTTCAAAATGTCTTTTTTAATATTCTAGCACATTATGTGAGAAATTGAAATGTTTAGTTGGTTTTGAGTGCTACGATAACAGAGAGTTTAGACTAATGCTATCAAATGCACATACGCACGCACGCACGCACGCACGCACGCACGCACGCACGCATGACGAGGAAGCCAACCACACTAGGTTCCCTGATGTGGCCAGAGTATCTACATTTACGACTACTATTAAAACTATTAAAAAAATTTATAATCAAAATTGGAGACCTTTGAACCGGAATTTACTTTGAATTGGAATTTACAACCTTTAAACAATTTCTAAAGAATCTAAAAAGCATACTTTACTTAACTTTCTTTAACGCCTATTATTGTAACCACTTATACATTTTGTTGTAAGAATAAAAATCAAAGCGCAACCGGTTTTGAAGACCAGTTCGTCAGATAAAAACCGGAACGAAGTACAAATATCCACGACCCCAAGCATTCCTTTGTTCTCCCCAAGTTGAAGAAAGGATCCATGCCTTGCCTACATATTAAATGAACTGAAGGGTCTCAACTCACGCGCTCTTTTGTAATAAAGTGATTATTCTTTAAAAGGGTTTTATAAAGCTAATAATCTATACTAATACAACAAATACTAAATACAACGCTGATGAGTTTGTTTGTTTAATTGTTTGATTCTTTGTTTGAACGCGCTAACCTCTTAAGTTCTTTGTTTGAACCCTCTAACCTCTAAAGTTATAGGCTATTAAGTATTACGTAACTATTCTTAACGCGGGTGAAACCGTGTGGCACAGCTAGTAATACATAATTTGCCGCGCATTAAGGGATGTATGGTCCCAGACCCACCCACCATTATACACCTGTTCACACACCAATCAATTTACCGTAACGCGCGTTTTTACCGCGTCACGACTCACGATCGACACTTGATCGCCTATTTGTCATCATTGGCTGGTACGATCGTACGATGCGCCGGCGGCGGTGACGTCACCAGACGAACTCACCAGATCATCGACCTGTCATTCATCAATCCAAGCGACCGCCGGTGACGTCACCCACGCATCAAAACTCTGTTGCGAAATTGACAAATGAAACCTGATCTGTCATGTAAGGACTTAGGAAATACCTAAGCACACGATCTTATGATTTATATTTCGTTTTTTAAATATGTACAATATTTAACTATTTAGGCTATTTATTTATTCATAGTTCACAGTTACATAAATTATAATGTAGTTTACGGACAACGGGACAGAATTTAAAAAAATATGTAAAAACAAAACTCACCGTTCAGTGTTTGCGGTCCAGATGACGATGATCTTGTCGAGCTGGTGCTTCTCGCGGAAGTCCCTGATGTCTTCGCGGATCCTCAGATACTGCTCATGTTTGGTGCCTTCGAACACGTTTGTCGCGCGGTCGCTCTGAAAGACAAAATTGTTAACTTTTCTTTTTCTTACCTTTACATAGTATAAAAGGCTTTATTTTATGTATTACAGACATCGGAATACGGGAAATGCGGTCAGTTCGCTTATATCTATTAAACTACTCAACAGATTTTAATGCAGTTTTCAGCAATAGATAGACTGATTCAAAAGGAAGGTTTATATATATATGCACTGTACAATAGGTTACGTTAGACGTTAGGTACGTTAGACGACCAGTGTGGTGTAGTGGTTACCACGCCAGTCCACCATTCGAAAGGTCCCGGGTTCGATTCCCGGCGGAGCAGAAATTTAAATGATGAATTTAGATTTCTGTTCTCGGTCTGGGTGTTTGTGTGTTTGTCTTTGTATGTTGGTTACCACGCCAGTCCACCATTCAAAGGGACCCGGGTTCGATCTCCGGCGGGGCAGAAATTTAAATGATGAATTTAGATTTCTATTCTCGGTCTGGGTGTTTGTCTATTTGTCTTTGTGTGTGTCCATGGCACCCACGACACAGGGAATCCTAGTGTGGGGCTGTGAGTGTGAAACGTTGATTAATTAATTTATTAAATATACTACATGCTGGGGGAGGGGGTGTATAGTAAGTAACATATAGGTATAATACTGATTTTGAGGCGTCATGATGTTCGCCGGGTCAGCTAGTAATATAAAATACAGACCAGAATTCATTATACAATGTTATTCAATGGGTTCTAATAGGAAATTACTTTAAGAGATTGTTATAACCCATTGTGGTTAGTCGTATGTGTGCCTGTTTTTGTATGTAGCTTGATCAATTTTCCTTAATGCTTTTGGTACTGTGTTGACGTCAAACACGCAAGATATTTTCGTAGTCCCGTACAAGGTTAGGACAGTTAACAACAGTGCTGTTAATTCTAAGTGTAATAACATAGTTAACTCAAAACATTGAACGTACATTGCAACGTTGCCGAAATATCGTGAACGTATAGTAAGAAATAAATTTTAATATTAAACGTTCTAAAACAAAACGAATAACCTCAAAATACATTAAGAGAAAACTTTCGGTATATTTTAACGCGCACGGGGCACGGAGAAATCTAAGATTTGGCATTTTTCAGGTGGATAAAAGGATGATGAAATACCTATATGCACAACGAGCTGTGTCACGCGATTTCACCCGCGTTAAGAATTGTGACGTAACGCTTGATAGCCTTCCTCATTAATGTAGCTATCAGACACAAAAATAATTTTTCTAATCCTACTTGTAGTTCCAGATTAGCGCGTTCAAACAAACAAACAAACTCTTCAGCTTTATAAATTAGTATAGATATGTGGTACAAATACTTTAAATTAAACCTGTAATGGTTGCAGAACATTGACTAGTAGATGGCGCTATACGTCACGGAATTTATTGAAATCGATCGAATTAATAAAGTTTAAAAACTGCACAATTCATTTCGTGTACATTTAATTTGCATTCAAATATTTACTTTAAATTAAACAGTGATGCTTCAATAGCAACACCACGTCATTTGCACGTAGCTCATTGTAAAGAAACACCACATGTTCCAAATACACTAAAATGTATTATTCTTATGTACTGACAATAAAATATTTAAATTTTCATATCGTCTGCATCACAATGCCACGTTAAAACTATTCGTATTGCAAAAATTAATACACATTACAAAGCAAAACCTAGACATCTTCGGTGATATGGTGAGTCATTTAAGTCAGCAATTTCCCTCCATCGATATTAATAACTCCACGTGGACGAACTTATAAAATGCTGTGCTACGCGGTTTCAGTCGCGTTAAGAATAATAGCGTAATGCTTGATAGCCTATAACCTTCCTCATTAATGTAGCTATCACATAGAAAAAGAATTTTTCAAATCGGTCCAGTAGTTTCTGAGCCTATTCCATACCAACAAACAAACAATCAAATCTTTCCTCTTTATAATATTAGTATAAAAATACCTATATACCTATATTAGATTCATCTTTATCTCTACATAGTATAAAATGAAGTCGCTCCGCAGCCTGTTCGCCTGGATATTTTAAATTACTCAACGGATTTTAATAGTTTTTAGCAATAGATATAGTGATTCAAGACGAAGGGTTGGGTATATGTATAATTTACTGATTTTGAGACGGTACGAATTTGACGGGTAAGTTAGTATAAAAAAAACGACAAAGTTCTCTCTAATGAGACTCGAATCATTCGGAATACATATTATAGGTAAGTAAAGCTGAACCAGGAACAATACGTGTTTTATAAACACGGCAATTACTGGCAACGAACAAATGGAATGGAATATTCCACTGTAACCAGAGATTATAGCTACTCACCGAGACTCCTGTATCGATTTTAAGTAAACATAAACATGTTACTGACTGTGTACTAAAGTATCAACAGTCTACCGAAGAAACCTTTTTAAAATGATGATCATTTATGCAAATAATTTGTAAAATAAATAATGTTATATGTTGTAGAAATTATTCGAAATATATAAGTCAAATTTCTCATATTTGTAATTGCTCACAGATTATAATATTAATTATCTGTGCCCTGCGGTTTCAACTATGTTAAAAAAAATTCCCTTCACTACTCTGCTCCTATTGATTGATGCGTGAGCGTGATGAAAAGTATACTATAACCAGCTCAGGAGTATGAAAAATAATTGTACCAAGTTTCGTTAAAATCCGTCTAGTAGTTTTTGTTTCTATAACGGTTATACAGACAGACGGATAGACAAAAAATTTTACTAATTGCATTTTTGGCATCAGTATCGATCCCTAATCACCCCCTGATAGTTATTATGGAAATATATTTCATGTACAGAAATGATCTCTCTACAGATTTATTATAAGTATAGATAGATAGATATAGATAAGTAAATATTTTGTTAAAGTCCCACATATCATAATTTTAAACACTAGAATTCAATTCAGTTATTTTTTATGGTTATATTTTTTTTAAACTCTATCTCAATAGTTATGGTTAGGAGTGTATGACTTATCTTACAAATTGATTTCAAATTCACAACAAAGTAAGTAATGTTCTCTTAACTCTTAACTGTTCTGCTTATCTCACGTACGCAAAAAGGCAATGAAGATGCATCAAAGCTATAATCACTCAACAAATATCTGGCCGGTTATAAAACTACAGTCATGCGAAGGGTTCCCCTGGCCGGTTATAAAACTTGAGTCTGGGTTCGTTTGATACAAGAAACACAGACAATACAGATAAAAAAAAAACGTAAACTTTTCATGTAAACTGATAAAAGCATAGAGTAAATTAAATATTTATTTGATAATCTCGCTCGACCTTATTACAATCACATAAAGATTTAAGAATATTTAAAATTTAAGAATATAAAGTGTTTTCATTTCATTTTTATATAAATGTCATAAAAATTTATTTGTATAAGATCATCCATATAGTCTTCCAAGAAAAATATTGCTATACTCGTAGCTGCCACGCAATAACAATACAATGTACATAAATATTACATTTCCATTTCCACCATGAAATAAAATTCCTTCAACCGGATTTACTGCCATAAAATCTACACAAATATCTATCCGATAAGAGAAAACTTCCACATACTATGTAACGATATTGAATATACATATATATTAATATGTACTAAGTAAACATAAATATGCAACATGTTATTAGGTTAGCTAATATAATATATTGAAATGCTGAGTGTTTTCACTGAGAATTTCTAACAATTTACAACCCTACAACTTTGTTGCAACACGTGCATAAACGAAACGCATAACACCATGCTTTATCATCTGTTTCAAATTAGCAATAATGTTAAACAGCAATTTATACAGTATACTTGCATATTCAAAGCAATTTAAGACTACGTTGGAATATTTCAATTATGCCAATATTAAGTCTCTTGTTGGCACGGGGTCTATTATTCCTGTGAAGATTATTTTGTACTAGCTGTGCCACGCGGTTTCACCCGCGTTAAGAATAGCAGCGTAATGCTTGATAGCCTATAACCTTCCTCATGAATGTAGCTATCATATAGAAAAAAAAGAATTCAAATCGGTCCAGTAGTCTCGGAAAACAAACAATCAAATCTTTTCTTTTTATAATATTAGTATAGATATTAAACTAACCCTACAAAATCTATAGGATGACCAAAATTTATATCTTGCTGGCGCCGAACAACAATCAAATGAAACAAAGAAAATCGATATCTGTGTTCAAGGATACAAATGGAGCAGTTACTCAGTAATGATGAGAAGCAGCCTTCATTATCATTTCAGTCTTGGATCGTAAACTTTGAACAGTCTATCGCGATCATGCCAACGACAAACGAAATTACGTTTCGATTTTTACGGAAGGCCTATGTCCAGCAGTGGGCCTCCAAAGGCTAATGGATGGTTAACTCAATTTATTAATCGAATTCCTTATTGTATCTCATAAATAATAAAAAATATTTGTATTACACATACTACATACGCACATACTAAAACCCTGTAACGTAAATTGTGAAAAAGTGTTTACATTTCACATACATAAAGGACAACACAACGCAAATCCATTTACTCAGCTCGTTATATAAAACGGATCGATTATTCCCCGTCTTGCAATTCATACTTTGCTTTCATCCACTTAGAGTGTGTACTCTCCGCACCTGCGCTTTCCCAGCCTTTCGTAGGCTCTCAAGATCCAAGCTCTGTTGGTATAACGTAAGCCTTGTGCATTTCAATGCGTAAATTTAGATTGAACTAGCTACAAGTATGCCCATTTTTAGACATTCAACCCGTAAGGAGATGAAATGGGAGATGAAGATTATATGGAATTTTCTCATTTCTTGACTTAGTCTAGTATATTTTTGACTTTTATGGCCCGATTTTAAGGCCCTCGCGGACGAAGTCGCGGGTAAAAGCTAATTCTATATTACAAATTCAATAATAGTATCACTTTCAAAGCTAAACTAAATAGTAAGTCTGTGATTACAGAGCTACACCAACCTGCGGCCAGTCCTCCTTAGAAGTGGCTCTCTCGATGATTTCCTTGATGGTGTTCTGCCGAGAGTTAGGGTCGTCACGCCACACGTACACGGGCTGCGTGTAGTTTATTAGTTCTGGAATACGTAAGAGGAAATAAAAGTCAATACTGGTGCACAAACATCGTGTACATCCACGGAAGAAAATGACGAACTTCCTAAAACGTATCTAATACAGGGCCAGAGGCCTTTTTTATGACATGAAGTAGCAGACTAGCATGCAGGTCACCTGGTGTTAAGTGGTCGCTACCACCCATGGACATCTACATGCAACGTCAAGCAGGCTCGTGTCCTGTCTGAGGTCGCATGTAGTTGCGCTGCAAGAAGTGTGGCCTTATTCACTATGACATTAAAACACTTAACGCAGCACGCGTAATTATGATTTTTCAATTCCACGCACTATGACGCACATTCCACGCATAATTCCACGATTGGCGCGTCTCACGTAGTAGGTACTTGGTACTTACACACAGCTTTTGGTAGCGTGACGTGTTTCGAACCCTCGTTTATGTTTTAAGAGCGTTATGACATCACACGTCATTGATAAGGAATCTCTTGGGTCATATCGAATAAGGCCCTTGACATTCAGCGTGACATGCGTTACTTGAATTATGATGCATGACGGACACCCATGGAAAGGCATCAATCACAATTCCACCCTTCAAGGAAGCCTGCATACCAGAGATGAGATAAGGAGACAATTCATCATCTCTGATGTTCAAATCATTGTGTTCAAAATATTCACCATTTCAGAATTGATCTACATGACATCAAGTGATAACGGGTAGTCTTGCAGAATAAATGTAGTAAAGTATTGGATCGTCAAACACTCGCTAGGTTCGATTGCTTATAGGTTGAAAAACATATGTTTGTGTTCAAAAATATTCATTTATAAAATCTATATTCATTTAAAAAACTCACCTTTTTCGGATCTGCTGGTGGATTCCTGTATGGAATAAGCAACACCCTTGTACTTACTTTACCATATTGTACTTATTTCAATTAATTGTTTTGAGTGTATAGAAATAAATCTATACTAATAATACAAAGCTGAAGAGTTTGTTTGTTTGAACGCGCTAATCTCAAGAACTACTAGACTGATTTGAAAAATTATTTTCGTATATGATAGCTACATTCGTGAGGAAGGTTATAGGCTATCAAGCATTACGTTAC
>DWQK01000487.1:0-20631 GCA_018231225.1 Noctuana stator
CCTGAAACTGTTGTAGGTATACTAGGTAGGGACGTATAATATTATAATATAGTAGGTTAATAAAAAGAGTCAAAATTACACAAATATGTACTGAAATGTTACAATTTCATAACATTTGGCTTAAAGTCAAGAACGCGAACAGATTTTCCGCCATTGACAAATTGCAGCTCATTTTCATTGCATACACATCTATAGTGATGCGTCGGCATAATACTAAGCGCGAACTTGGCCCGGTGTCACAACTGTCCACTACTATATATACCCTGGCGCGATCTACAGGAGCATAGTCAAACTTGGCTTCATCCACCAACCCACACAAACAACAATGGCATCTAAGGTAAAAAATCTTATCAATTTAATAAAAGATTGTCTTTTTTTTAAAGAAAACTTGATAAAAAAATTAGATTATATATGTAATATAATAAATCTTAAATAAGTAGATATATACTTTATTGTAAGGATATTATTTTAAACATGAGAAATAATCATTTATTCAATGAAATAATAACTTCATTAACTTAAAAAAATAGACTCTTCCAAAATATTGATCATTATCTTTTATTAAAATATTTTAAGAATAGTGGCGTAATTAATAATTTCAAATTTGAGATGACCTGTGTGGTGTAGTGTACCACGCCAGTCTGCCATTCGAAGGGTTCGATCCCCGGCGAGCCAGAAATTTAAATGATGAATTTAGATTACTGTTACCGGTCCGTGTGCTTGTGTATTTGTCTTTGTGTGTGTCCATGGCACCCACGACACAGGGAAGGAAGTGTGAGGCTGTAAGTGTGAAGCGTTTATTTTATTCTATTTTATAAATTCAGCTGGACTGAAACCATATTAATTGAAGCACTCGCAGGAAGCACGTCCTTGATAGCGTCCTCTTCTAATTAGTAATTTCTGGCACATGCCATTGCGTAACTGCGCTAGTCTTGCCCTCGATAAACCGTGTTACTGTTTCAAGTACGGCTGTTGTGACGTGACGCATATTAAATGGCCTTTAACTATTTTATGTATAACTATCCTATATAGCATCCACTTCGTTGAAGGTCAAGCCACTTTAAATATATGTATTATTTTTTATCAGATCGTCATCTTGTCCTGCTTCGTGGCTTTAGTCCGCGGAAGCGCCTTGCCCGCCGCAGTGGCTGCTCCCCTAGTAGCCGCTCCAGTCGTAGCTGCCGCTCCCGTTGCAGCCAGGCTTGAAGAATTCGACCCCTTACCGCAATACAAATTTGGATACGATGTAGCCGATTCATTAACCGGAGATTACAAGAGCCAGCAAGAAGAACGAAATGGAGACTTAGTGCAGGGTTCCTACTCGCTTGTGGACCCCGATGGTACCCGTCGTACTGTTGATTATTCCGCCGACTCCGTAAACGGATTTAACGCAGTTGTCCGCAAGGAGCCCTTGGTTGCTGCCGCACCGGCCGTCATCGCCGAGCCCGCTGTAGTGCCAGCTCGCATAGCCGCGGCGCCAGTTGCTGCACCTGTAGTTGCCGCTCCGGTAGCCAAATACACTGCTGCGTATACAGCGCCTTTTGCCTATGCGGCATATACGGCTCCTGCAGCGGCCTACTCTGCTCCTATCGCCTACACAGCTCCGTCAGCACGATATGCTTCTTTGGTCTCCCCTTTCGCGAGGTTAACGACTGCACCTTTAGCCTATGCAGCCGCTGCGCCCGTGGTTGCTGTTAAATAGACTAAATTTGGGCGAATAAGGACTGCCACTGTTATTTAATCGACAATAAAATATTTTCTATTTGTGAAACCTATTGATTGCTTAACCTCCTGTCAATATTTTCTAAAGCAAATTTAAAAATACATAAGTATGTAATATCTATAATTTCCTTTTTTACCTATGTATGGAGACTTTCAATTTCCAAGAATGGCAACATTTACGTCTTCTAGCTTTAACTCGTTTATTTACTCTTTCCAATGGATACCTATATCGGTGCGCTTTATGATATGTTTATTGCGTAAAGGATTAACAGAAACCAAGTACCGACGTACTTATAGAGATCTGCCAATGATCTGTGATAGAAATCCAATAGCAACATAACATTTTGTTCGACTTGGCTGGGGCACTCTTGTGCCCCCAGATACATTTGATAGATATAATTGAGAAATAATCACAAAAACGTAAAAGTTGATTAAAAAAATTTTATGTTACCAAGATGACGGCTATAGTTCCTTTAGCATTTATCAAATGTTTATACATATTTTTCTCTTTGATTTTTTCTATCAAAACGTCAAGTATTTGGTTGTCACTTAGTGTGTATTAAAAGATCTCAATACCTTATAATAATATACTTTTATAAGTTTCTTACAATAAAATGGAGGAAAAACAATTATATGGTGCACTCACTGTGTATCGTGAACGGGGTGCATATCTTCGGAGACTTGAACAGTTTGAAAAGGCCAAAGCATCATACGATGAAGCTTATAGAAGTACTCCGGACGACGTACGTATGCTCACTGGAAGAAGTCAGGTATGTGCTGATGCAGTGCAACCTGTACAAGCGTACTCTGATGCTGAACTTGCTCTTAAACTTGAACCTGGGAACATGATTGCCCGCAACATGCAAGCACGAGCGATGTATACTATGTCAGATTTTGAAAGATCTGTGGTCATGAACTACCGTGGTTCAAGAGCTCGACGCCAACCACCTTATTTTATGGAAGGTATAAATCAAGGCGTTGAAACTATTCAAGATTGTATTGGAGTTAACGCTGGAAATGTAATGGTTGAGTTTCTCCCTCTAATTAAACAAATAGAAGCCAATCGTACCGATGAGGATGAACCTCAGAAACCATTACGTATGTCCCGCATTCCTCAACCGGAAAAAAAAAGAAAATTAACCCAAATGGAAGCTCGGAAACATTTGACATTGGCTCGTGTTCTTGCTATGAAATATCTGGGTCCAATGGCCTATGATAAATTTTTTCTTCAAGAGCTTATAGAAGACCCGCGACTAAAATCTGCAAATACTATTGGTAGTATAGCACTTAGGGATATTGTCAAAGAGGCTCTTCGATCTCTTTGTGAAAGACAAGATATGTTGCGCTCTCAAAGACCTTACTATACTATAAAACTTGCCGAAAAAGCAGATTCTAAGCATCAGAATAAATATAAGGAAGCTGTTTTAATAAAGGAGCGTGAAATAGGTGCAAGAACTGCCGAACGTTTATTGAAACAATTAGAGAAGAGTATGCGTGAGAATCGCGTAATGGATTTAATTGCTCAAGCAGAACGCATGCAGATGTTCCTTAATGGAAAGACTCCTCGTACCTTACCAGATAAGGAACTATACACAGATAGATTATACAGGGCTGTTGGCGAAGGATACTTGTCACAGCACCGTTTGTCTTATACTCTCAGCGAGCGTGGTAATCGGCGCCGTATAGCTTTCCTTATGGGCCTTCCAACGGGCCGACCTACATCATTTGACTCTGTAATGGCTAACTATCCTTACAAATTTATTGACATAAAACAAGCTACGGAGAAAGTGGTAGCCACTCTAGAGATGTGTGAAAATTCCACAATGAAATGTTGGTTAATGTATGAATTAGCCCGACTATTATGTACGCAGAAGAACTATGCCCTTGCGAAATTTTACGCAAAGCGATGTCAGCGGGAAGCCCAAGAATTGGGGAATGTCACGTGGTGGCTTAATGGCTGTTTTGTACTTATGAGTGGTGACATGCAACAAGGTAATTCCAATGAAGTTAGAATTCAAGTTGAAGAAGCATATGAATTTTCGAAAAAATTGCAAGATCCAGAAAGAGTTCAAGCTTTTCTAAGCAAATGTGCCGAAATGGCGGCTGAAACGGTGACGGCTGACAAAAGGAAGGCCATAATACAGCGCGAGAAACAGATAGTAGGAGTAATGGATGAGCAGCAGCGTATTGAAACTCAAGTGTTGTTTAAGCGGATGTCTACAGTGCCTCCTGGTCGCCGCTTCTCAGTCTTACCACGTAAGCCTGAACAAGGAGAAAGTAAAGCGGAACGTAAGCGCCGGAAGCAGAGAGGGCTTTCCGTCATACCAGGCCCCGAGCGCGCTCTTCCTCCTCCTCCTAAATCGGGTGTGCTTGGATTCCAAATTTTCGATATCTAGTCAATTTATCATGAATTTTTGTCAGTATACAAGTTAATGTATGTGTTTTGGTAGCGTTTGCCTTTCCAATATACCAGTTTACTTTTAATTGCTAGAAGTTTTTCCGCATAATTTGTATTTGTCTTTTTTTATCACGCACATTTCTATATTGTGTATAAAATATAAATAACCTTTTACTACAATTTTATTTTTCCTTATTAAATATTATAATATTATTATATTTTGCTAAGAAAATTATGTACATGAATGTTCGCAGAATCTTATTTAGAACTGCAATTTTGTGAGATTGACTAAATAGTAAATATCTAGCTGATGAGCCTCACTACAGGTAGTATTCTTATTTGGAATAAAATAAAATGGAACTACAAATGAAAATAGAAGTGATTTTGTTATAAATAATATTTATTTACACAATGGAATTCATATTAGGTCTAAAATTAATGGTGGTACACCGGAGCAGAGTAAGCAAACGGGGTAGCGTGCACAACGGGCGAGGCTGCGTATGTGGTGTATGCAGGCGCGGCAACCTTGGCGACTATAGGAGCTACAGCCTTTACAGCAAGGGGTTCCCTGTGTACAACAGCGTTGAAACCATTGTGAGGGTCTGCAGTGTATTCCACAGTGCGCTTGGTACCATCGGGGTCTACGACGGAATAGGAGCCTTGGACGACGTCACCATCGCGAGTCTCATGCTGGCTTTTAGAGTCACCGGTGTGACCGTCCTGTACATCGTAGGCAAATGTGTACTGTGGATGGTGGTCATATTCTTCAACGGCAACTTTAGCGACCTTGGCTACTGGGGCCGCATAGGCTACAGGAGCACTGTATGCTACCGGTGCAGAATGGTAATTGATCGGAGCTGCGTGGTATGTAACTGGAGCAGGCAGGAGACCAGCACTGGCGGCTGCCACCAAGCAAGCAAATACTACGAACTGAAAATTTACAATATTACAATATATAGTTATTACGTCATAGGTTGTAAGTTGGTATCTAACATTTCCAGCTCGCCACTGGTTTTTAGTTTCTTTTTGTATGTTACGAGTAAAATAAAAATGCTCGTATAAATAAATTACCACTTGCGTTAATAATGATAAAAGAAATAATTTTTAACTAATTTCATGTTTCCGGAAAATCATATCAAATTTACTAAATCGCATTTGACAAACTGATACTTTTACTAGTATCTATGATATGAATTATCAATAAATAATTACACTAACTAATTAAAATTGAAATTAACTGACTACTTAACGGTAACAAAGTGGTAGGTACCTTGAATGCCATATTTTGATGTTGTAGTATTCAACGGACAAACCGAAGTGCTGAATCATTTGCGAACTCTCTTTTTATATTAGGTGTTAATCCATATATGACATTCGCCTTTAAATGACGTCATGTAATCTGGGTCAGTAATCGATATGTAGCGCGACAGAGTTTTTTGTACTTTCGCTTTTAATTGAAGCGGGTAAGGTCACGATCGTCACCGGAATGTGACCGTCATCCATGTGTATTCAATGGGTCGTTATCCTCACAAATGTAAATAAAGCTCAATGAAAAAAAGTTTATTTTAATCTAACGAAACTTAAGCTACGTCAAAATCAGAGACGTTTATTTATACTGCAAAATTTTATTGCTTAAGATAAAGCTACTTTTATATAATTTTGAATATTTTGTATAACAATTTTATATAATTTTATGTCATGATTTTTAAACTTCCGCTCCACCATAGATTTATAATTTTAACTATTTATATCGAACATCTAAGAATTTTACAGCGATTAACATCCATTACTGGTCATTTTATCCGTATTTGGCTAAAGCTTTCCTTTCTTAATGAAACAATTCATAATTTTGGAATTCTTTTATTACATAAATAACATAAGTAAAAAATTATTAATAATAGTAGTTATCAAAAAACCAACACAACAAAATTGTAATAATTCACCTAGAAGTAGTAAGGGTTTGGTAGTCTGGGAGCGAGATAGGGCGCAGCAGCGGGCGCGAAGAGAGGCGCACGGGCTACTAGAGGAGCGGGGAAAACTGGAGCGGGGACAGCTGGGGCTACTGGGGCTCGTGCGATTAGCGGAGCAGGAGCGACCACAGGCGCCGGGGCAACGACTCTAGCGGGAGCGGCCACGACCAGAGGCTCACGGCGAACAACGGCATTGAAGCCGTTGAGAGGATCAGCAGCATAATCCACGATCCTTCTTGTGCCGTCAGGATCAACAACTGTGTATGAGCCGGTGACTAGATCTCCATTCCTGTGTTCTTGGTGTCCCTTGTAGTCACCAGTGAGCGCGTCCTGAACGTCGTAGCCGTAGGAGTACTGCGGGAAGGGGTCTACTCGTGCGACTGGCACTGGTGCCACTATACTGGATGAGACCACGCCCATCACGCAGATGAATACTACAATCTGTAAACAAAAAAATATAAATAGCTTTGATACTTTACAGTGATCAGTGTCAGAATCAAAATTATAATTGCTTACATTAAATCCATATTTATGTACCAGTAAGTAACACATAAAAAATGCTTTATGCATTAGTTGAAATTTTAGGTTTTATAGTTTCAACAATAATATAAATACAACATAATAATATAGCATTTATATACAACATAATATAAACATGAGAAGGTTTAATTCATCACGTTCCGTTACACTTCCGTATAAAAGGCCTATTTGTATAAACGATTTGTAATCCGATGCAATTTCAATCGACCGCGCAATGATAAAATTGATAACACGTATACTGTTATGCAACATCTACCGCTGAGTTGGCGCGGTGGACTCTCCAGCCCATTTGTATGCTGGCCGTGCTTTATGAACTGAATACATACTCTACTTGCGACATGCTCCTGTTGTAAAGAAAGGGTTACTTTTCGTAACATATCTCACGTAGAATATTAGAGTAATTATTATCGATCATCACACTTTGAAATATATGAAGGTTTTAGTATAGTAAGTTCATTTTTATTTACTGTAAATTAATAATAAGTAATAACAGATAACATTTAAATAAAATAATTATTGAAAATATACTCAGAAAAGATTCGAACTACATAGTCGATTTTTCTTGCTGGCTGCTACGATAAAACGATCTCGTTGAACACTTTTGTACGTAGCTACGAGCAGTGCATTGTATACCTTTTTTATTTTACCTATCATTGAATGTACACTTACACTATTTCTGAGAATAACACCATTTGTCTAGCTAGAGTAAGAAAAAAAGAACTAGCTTTATTTTTCAAATTACTTCTTCTTTCTTTTAAGCATTTAGATGTGAGATCGAAATGTTTTAAGTACAGTTGGAGAGATTAGATATTTGTTAAGGGGAATATAAAAAACGAAGCTTTTTCAAACGGAATAGAATATGAATAATTCGTAGTAAACGAACGTGTCAGCTGGAAGAAGGTGGTGTCGCAAAGCATCCCGATATGGCGACCGTTGGTCAATCGACGCTTGTCACGTGTGGCCCCAGTTAGGTCAAATGTTCTCAAATATTTATATAACTTTTTTTTCTAATATCATACTATGAGTACAACTAAAATTTTGTCCAAAAATTTTCATTGACGTTTTATTAATTTATTAATTACATTTGAATTGAGATGATGAACATTTGAATTGACAGTAATTATTTTATTTATGTACTACTGTGTATATTGAGCACTGTGGACCCTAAATTGCCTTGATGCATCGTACAGCTTAGATAGAAAATTACTTTGCGTTTTATTACACGATATTATCTTACTTTTTTCGCCATAGAGTTGACAAACCTAAATAAAGTTTTAGTACCGCTGAACGAGATGGTATAATCACGAATAGTGCCGTTGTTTGCAATAAACTGGTCAGTGATTACAGGATAACAACACATGCGTAAAAGCACAGACTGTGCAGTAACGTCATAAATAAACAATGGACTTAAGCAAATCAATCTCAATCAGAAAAGCTTACTTTTCAAAATTAGTTTTAAAGGGTAAAAAATTAAAAGTATCAAACATTAATCAATCTCAATGGTTTGATTCTTGGAAGAAAATCTTTTATTATAAGTATCATCCAAAACACATACCTATTTAGGTATATAGTATATTGAACATTAATTAATTATTAACCTGTTTAAAAAAAATTTTTCTATGAACTTACTTTGCTGTCCATGGCTGTGGGCTTGGGGTTGGTTGAGCACTGTCCGTGGATGAACTGTGACCACCCTTGGAAGCACTCGCGTTATATATCGAACACTACGTAACGGAAGACGTGAGCACAATACATTGTGGCTCATTGAAGAAAGTGCTTCTGGTTACGCGACCACTCTGGTCATATGCACTCAATCCATTTTGATAAATATATGCTATCTTTAAATGACTCCTGTTATTGTTGTTGACTGGTTTGAAGATAACCAGAAATTTTAACTAACCAACAAAAGCGCTGAATGGATGCATTAATACTATTTAAATAGCTATATTAAGCGAGCAGTACATTTAAATTTTTTTCATTGGTGTTTTAAATATTAAGTTTCACCCCTTCAGAATTAGAAGTATTACCACATTTACCACTTCAATCATCGATATTACCCCGGGATTCTCCGAGTCGTTTGGGGGTGGTACCCGTTGCCAAAAAAGTATAGCCAGGATCTGCATAATGTACAGCCTTAGCCTTGTTATTAAATAAACAGCGACGAGTCGGAGTTCAACATACTCGTAACACCCTAACATTCATAGAGAAAGATAATTATATCAACAACTTTCTTGAAGTGATACCCTTTAGTAACCATATGCGGTTCGGGTGAGTTCAGTCATAGCTACTACGCCACTGTAATGGCCATCGTAGCTACAATATCATCGCCACTATCGTCATGGTAGTAAAATCATCACTCGTACTGTATTGACACGTGTTTCATACACTCTTTACTACGCTAAACGTAGCACAACTGTAGGTTCTTTAGTAAAATGTTATATCGTTAGATATAACTTTAACAGAATACTTTTGTTATTAGGTTATTATGTTAAATCTATTTCGAGTGAGCATGTTACCTACCAGAGTAATAAAAAAATCAATCTGACATAAAAATCCAAATAAATCATTATTGAAATGATGAGAAATGTACATTTAAGACGTTGGCGTTGCCAAATTGGTAGCCATTTTAGTTAGTTAGTTTACTTAGTTAGTTTACCGATACTGAGAAAAAGAATTGTCAGTGGTATAAATGAAAAATTCGTTATTACACTGACCTGTATTATTCATTCAGATAAATAGGTAATTTCAACGTTTATCCTTTTAAGAGTGAGTGTCGGGAGAGACATGCCCTCCCCGGGACCCGGGTGATACCGGAGGTTGCCGAAGACAGCGCAGGGTTGGCAGGCAGCGACGTGTAACAAAAAGGCTACGAATATTTAATAGATAATAATTAGGTATTTAGATGACTTAAAGTTGTGATATTACGTATAGGTCGGACAGGAATATGAACGGTTTAAACCAACAGTTTATCAATATCAACAGTTTAGATTTAACAAGCAAAGTGAAATATAATGTACAGCGGACTTGTTTCAGTGAAGTAAAAAGCTTCTACAGCTACTGAAAAAATTATCAAGTTACTTCTATAAATTGTTGGAAATCATAAGTCTTTGCCATAACGACATTAACCAACAGAAATTCATGCGTAACAGTAAACCAAAGTAATAAAAAAGGAAATAATTTATAAATAGATATAGTGCTCTGAATTACTATTTCTAACATTAGAAATCATGCAGCATACAGTTTTTTAACTATAAAATGAAATATTCTTTAAATAAATTATTACTTTTTTAAGTAAATTATTTAATTTGGGGCTATAATTCCAAAGTTACTATTGTGCGTCACTGACTATTATATTAATGTTTAGATACTCTTGTCACATTTACGTTATATTATTTTTGTAACAAATATACCTACCTATTTTATCATAATTTTTAAATTATCGCATGTATTTCTTCATGTCGTAAACGTTGATAAAAATAAAAACATGGATGGGGCAAAAACATTTTTATTACTTAATAGTTATGTACAAAATGAAGTCTTTAAAAATTGAGCCAATGAAATTCATGGTCTTTTTTAAGGGTAACGGTATCCAGCGGCAGTTGATTCGACAATTTTTGCTGGGGCAGCGGGAGCCACCTGTACCGGAGCAGCGGCAAGACGAGCAGGAGCAGCTGCGACAGCGGCTACGGGGGCAGCAAAGCGCGCTGGGGCCACAGGTACAGCTGATGTGTAAGCAGCCACTGGAGCATATTGAGTATATGCTGCAGCTGGGGCTGCGTACGCGGCAACGGGGGCGGTATAAGCCGCCCTATAAGCAGCCGCCACAGGTGCAACGTAACGCGAGGCAACTACAGGAGCGGCCGCCACTGGTGCTGCAGCAAAGGGTGCGGCCGCATATCTCGCTACGTAGGACGGGGCTACTGGGGCAGCAGCAACTGGTGCAGCTGCATATCTTGAGATATAAGGTGCAGCAGCTATTGGCGTAGCAGTGTATCTAGCGGCTACGGCTTGGGCGTAGGTAACGGGAGCAGGCACTGCGGGTGCGGCGACCGCGTAACGCGCAGAAACCACAGCTGGTTGTGCTACAACGGGAGCGGCTGCGAGGCGTGCTGGCACTACTGCAGGCTGGGCGACGACGGCTGGTGCAGCAGCAACTAACGGCTCTTTACGTACGACAGCATTAAAGCCATTGATCGGGTCAGCGGCATAGTCAACAACGCGCCGGGTACCGTCGGGTTCAACTAGAGAATATGAGCCTTGAACTAAGTCTCCGTTGCGTTCTTCTTGTTGACTCTTATAATCTCCGGTTAATGAATCGGCTACGTCGTATCCAAATCTGTACTGTGGAAAAGGGTCGAATTCCTCCAGTCTTGCCGCTACGGCTGGTGCGGCATACGCTACAGGTGCAGCCGCGATAGCTGCAGGCGCCACGCTGCCGTACGCCAAAGCCAAAAGGCAGGAGAAGACCACCAACTGCAAAAAATATTTGTATTACTATACGCGAATTGCAACCTTAGACTGGTAAAATAAATGTAAAACTGCTGTAGTCCAAGTTCAGAGTGTAATCCGTCATGATTGTGAGCGACACTTAATTTTTTGAGCACTGTTTATCACTATCACTTTGGCGAAAACACTTCACTAAATCCTTAAAGCTTCGTACCTTGAAAGCCATTTTGTTTGGATGATTGTTGTATGTGCACGGGGGTGCTAGAAGATGAGAACTGTATCCCTTGTTAGACACTAACGGCATTTATAGTGGTCCGTTGCCAACGCTTGCTTCATCCTGGTCGCATCTCCAAATTTAAATATATTCAAGTACGCACGTACGAGCCTGGCCGATGGGACGGCTGGACAATGCCACGTAAACAAAGCCGCTACTTGTGCAACTGGGCCGGGGCTATGAAGCGTCGCGGTCACACTGATTCTTCACTCGATTCACAAGACTCGTTTTTCAGATGTTGTGTTTGTTACATGAACTTCACGGATCTACATACCATAAAACAATATACAGAGAAATATGCATGTTGATTGCATATATTTGCCCAGCTAGACGTTTTAAGTATGTTGAACGGATGTATGTACGAATGGAACTTAAAGTGACCGTGAGAGTAGTTACTAATGACAAAAATTAAGCGTCATGTAACAGCATAAATAACCGTAGGTACGCAATACCTGATCACATTTTGTTCAAGACCCGGCGACCTAGTTCGTTTGTAAAGATCAAGTGTGACATTTGCTTCAATCAGACAGGTGCAACGACATCGACATCCCATTTTGAGATTACTCGTAGACTTTCAGTTTAAAGTCACATAGCTATAAATGTTCATGTAATAATCATTTCCTAAAAATTATAATTGACGTCGTAATTAATTATTTTTGATTAATCCATTATGCCCGCACACTCGCTTGTATTTTGGCTCTTTCCAGAAGATTCAGCCCAAAAGTCCCAGTCCCAGTCCCAATGAAACTCAAAAGATAGACAGTAAAAGTGCCCCACTACACCCATTATTATTGGTGATACTTGAGGTTTTGCAGCAGTCAACCGGATACCTTTTAACTTCAAGATTAAAATGAAAGATCACACTAAAGACTCGAAATAAAATAACTTGTTCATTGGGAGGCATATATATTATGAAATTACGCCGTACACTATGTTGAATATATCGCATCTAATAAACTTGAGGAGCCAGTGCTCTAGTTTAGTTTCGGACAGTGGTTGCAATTTCAAACTTGCTCTTCGCACGTGAGACGAATGGCGACTTACGAAATGAGTAATGCATCAAGGTGTGTACTAGGTATATTTTCACTTTGCCTCATGCGTACTCAAAACTGCTATCTATATTGTGCAATAAATAGACGGATCAATAAAATTAATCCCTTATTGCATGAATTATGAAGGAGATGGAAAAAACTATTTTTATAAATGTTTTTAGTCTAACATGATATCCGACGTCACACCCGTTGAACCATCTATGAAATTCTGTAATTTCTTGCACTTTTTAAAAATTATTTTAAATCAATAGAAATCATTTAAAAATATTAATATCAAAATATTATTATTTTGTATGCACGGTGCACGTAAGCTTTTATATAAGGATCAATTCTGTAAGTTAAAGATAAATCGTAACAATTAAACATGTTTTTCTTTAGCGCTTTTTGCTTTTATTAGTACCGATTTTAAGAGTAAAATAGTGGATAAACTTATGGCATTAGTGGGCGGATCATGTATGAAAATGCGCCGGCATTTTCCCGCGTTGCGCACGCAGCCTTCACAAGGCTACCAGTCTGCCAAATGTGGTGCAATGTAGAACTGGTAGGAACGATGATTATTGTATAAAAGATTTTTTGTAAACGCTTCAATCTAATAGTCTTCCTTGGTCCGTGAATACCATAGACATGTTATATAGAAAATTTAAACTAACAGTCAGACCGCAAACCTTACCGCAAATACATATACTATATTAAAAAGTACATAGGAAAGTATTTTTAATCTAAGTAATACGCAAGTATAAATAATGTTAGTAGATCAGTAGTTAAAACTACTACTAGATAAAGTGTAGGTGATGTTACAATTTTTTCTTATAATGCTACCAATATGTAAGTGTTTTTCAACTAGATTCATTTTCTATTCTTTTTCCCATATTATTATTTCAAACGATACCTGAGTATTTTGACGGGACCATTAGTAACGAGTCGTTAGTCGTTATGAATTTCGTATGCGAAAACCGTTTTCGTTCCATTTAACTTAAGCACTGTTAAAAATGTATTCATTTACATCGTACTATAATGCGTTTCGTGAACTTTTGTACGGATGAAATAATGCTTCCCCATATAGGTGTAATTGAAACAAATGAATAGATGTTATGCAAATATCACTGCTTCGAACATAATGGTCTCGGTCAGTCAAGTCATGTATGGAGTCTGTATACGACTTACCGACCTCGCACTCGTTTCTAGGCATTCCCGATCGTAATCCATGATAGTGAAAATTGTTACAACTTTTATAAGCTACTAGCTGTGTCACACAAAAGTAACGTAATGGTTGATAGCCTACCTTCCTCATGAATGTAGCTATCATATACAAGAAAAAATTTCCTGTAGTTTCCTGAGATTAGCGCGTTCAAACTAACAAACAAACTCTTCAGCTTTATATTATTAGTATAGATGAGACTTAAATGGTCCGGCCCGCCTAAAACACCTCGTATTAGAACGATTAATTTCTCCCGCTCGTGAAAATAATTAATTTGCCCACCCCTACTCTAGACTATTCCAGAGTAAACTCGTTCTATACATTTCTAGTATTTACGACATAAAAACACATACATAGATATAAATCTGAAAATACGCACATAGTATAGGTACAATCAATTATTTAATAGTTATAGTACATAGGTATATATACAAACACAGAAGAATAAATAATCATATTTATAAACAAACGACATTGAAACCGCAAAATCTTCATATGAACGCGTGATGGCCGGTTACGCGTTGCAATTACATTGGACCTCCGGCGGGTGCTTAGCGATGAAAACAAAAGTAAATGAACTGGTATAACTTGTGGCGCGGTCATTTGCGAATACAACACCCAAGCTTTACAAAGTCTGGGGACTTTCCTGGTCTACTGCTACTATTCCTTATATTACACTTTTCTTTACTATGTCAATAATAAAAAAATACCTTATTGTCTCACAAAAATCCAGTCAGTTATGCCCATGAACAACTCAACAAAAAACCACCAAATTGCATAATTTTGCTGATGCGAGATTCGTTACGTGTTTTCTGTTTTCTAGTCTAGGTGTTATTGATCATATTTTTATTGAGCAATTTAATTATTTCATTGATCAAGCACACTAACACGAAATAATGTCAACGATAGCCTTCTTTAAGCGTGTAGCTATTCATTAACAAAAACTCAACTACCTCACTTACTTCCAATATTCTCCAACACTGAATGAAAGAAGTAAATAAGAAAGAAAAATGAATGAGGTGACATAATAATTTTAAAAAATAATAACTGCATGATGTAATTCATTAATAAATTACTGAAGAAACGAATACAAGCCGAAAGATACTCGCGCTTAGTAAAATTACTTAAATTACGAGTAGCATAATATTTTAAAAGATCAAGTTTACACCTTTAACCTTTCGATCAATTTATTCTGTATTGATTTTTGCAAATTCTTGAATGGAAATATTTATACAGATATACCTCTTGGAATGGAACACGGTGCAGTACTTGTAACTATGCACCGCAGTATGCGCCCCTTAATTTACTTTGACCTGCCATTTTTTTTTTATTATAATTTGTACCCGTTTTAACATTTATTGTGACTGTAGCAGATTATTATTTATTTTAAAGTCTGTAAAAATATTTCTCAACTGCAGTATGATATGATTCTTCATTAAATTATGTTTTATTGGTTGTACAAATATAAATATGAACGTACTCGTACGTTCACGAAGCTGTCAAAACAATAATAGCTGCAATCGATTTCAAGCCTAGCTATAAAGCTAATCTGACCGTTGAATCATTGGCACGGTATAGACTTTGAATCGATGCCGTACCGCATATACTGAAACCCACTACAATAATAATATATAAGCAAAATGCCAAGGTGAAATTGAACGTGTACGTGTAACTATTGTTTCATATAGAACATACGCAACTTGAGTCAGAAGCTTTTCGGATTTTGAAGTTACGAGTACAATTCTGTTACACGTAGATAAAAAAACAAACTTAAGTTTTTTTTTAATTATGACAATTATTAATGTTTTGATTTTTTTTATTAAAATCTCTATAAAATCTTGTCTAACGTAGTTTTTTCTCTAAAACAGGGCAGACCTGCATTTATTATACTCCATCAAGCTATTCCAAGCAAGGCTACCCGAAGAATTTAAATTGGGCCAATGTCTCATAATTATGTGTGTGTCTCATTCGATCACTTCTTACAGTCAAACGCAACTTTTAAGCAACCCTTAGTCAGTGTTATTTTGAGCGTTACTTCAATTGTAGTTACTTTGCTCAACGTAAATGATACCACGTAATTTTACGATACAGTTTAGATCACATTGACCGGGTAATCGTAAATCCACTACCACATTACATCAGATGTTCCACAGTTCAAGATAAAACAGTATAATCAGTCAGTATAAAGTCAGTATAAATAAATTAATAATAAAAAAATTTAAGATATACCTCTATATAAATATACTATCAAAGTACAGAAACAAAATACACACATAGAAACCCGTTTAGTAGATTATGTTTGGTTGACTATCTATTGGAGAGTTGCAGAAGCGCGGTACGCGGTGTCGTACCCCGAACTTGGAACAAAATAAATACATACACACATACACATTAATAGGTTTAGCGCGAACTCTTTGTGCGTTGATTACTGCTGGATTATCGCAACAAATCTGCTCTATTGTAAGATGCTTGCCTTAATACTTTAATTAATCATAACTGTTTGTAACTATTTAAGAACATTACCAAATGTTACTGATGCAGATAATAGATTAAATAAATAAGATCTCATTGAGATTGTAACTGTTTTAATACTTGGTAAACATGTATCAGTCGTTAGGAAATTATGAGGCGTTCTAAATATAGATTGTTTTGTTTGTACCCAAGTTTTGAATAATGGGAGGGTGATAAATCCTATATTATGACTAGGAGAGTGGAGTCCATTAGAAATTTGCCGTCATAAAAAATGTAATAAATTAAAAATACGCCATGCCAACAACAATTTAGGAGCATGATATCTGTACCTAACTATATCTAATCTGTGCCTGTACTTCCTTGCACCCCCGAGCTCACCCAGTACACCCATGTGTTAGTCACAGATGTGTTAATGGAATCTGCCAAATACTGAATTCTGACTTGATTAAGGAGCTGCGAGTCGTCAGCTCCTAAACACAGCAGCTCCTTGGACCTGGGCATATATCTTTCTTACTGTTATTTTACCATAATTAAACTGATTGATTCGTCAGGGCATTCGTTGTGTGTTTGGCTGCGGTTTTGTCATTAGTCTTGTTAGTGGTTTATATCAAACACACTTATATTCAAAACTAGGTCATGCTCTTGACGCAGACCAAAGGACGCGTGACATTCTAGGATCGCGATCGCCGTTAGTGAAAGTTTTAAGTTCCTGGGAGTACATAAACATAACTATGCAGTATGTTATTCAGAAAACTTAATTAAATAAATTTGGTACCTACACATAATTATACTTACGTGTACCAATTGAATCGTAAAGCTTTGTGAAAAAATACTTGTTTAGTCTTTTTATACGCCAGTAGATTTAATGTTTATTGGTGTCTATGCTGACTTAGTCTTTAAAAAGGAGACGTAGCCCTTAGAAAATTAAATCTTTCGACTTCAAGCAGTAATGAAGTACCTACTCTGTACAATATGTGTAATACATAACTACGTTTTGGAGAACTAAAAAATTTATTGACTTACCCTTATCCCCGAATAAGCATTTGATTGCATTATGATACTATAATACCTAAATTATTAAGTAGTTAGAGTTAGTGTCACCGCATCGAAACTAGGCCATATAAGTTCTCACACTGAGGTCGGTAGTGTGAAGAAATACCTGTGTTGTAGGTACTTCTTCATAAAATTATAATTATTTCTGTTTAGAACAGAATAATAAAATTTATCAATAAAAAGGTTAGTTGAACAGATGTTGAATCGATTAAAGAGACACTCACAATTTTGTGTAGAGGCTTATTGAAATCAAAACAAGGTATCGAGATAGGATTTAATGTGAACCTCGGTTTTAAATAACAAAAATATATATTGGAACCTAATAAATAAGTCAGTGTAATACAAGTAGTGAAGCAACTGAACTTTACAACATTCGAGCGAATGCAGTGACCACCGACCTATATTAAATTACCTGCATGCAGATATGCATTACATACACTACATTGCTGACCCTCAAAAATAATTTAGGCATCTTTTAGCAAAAAGTATAATATCTATAATCACTACGTCTATTAAAATTCAGGTAACATTTTATAGCGTTTTAAAATTGTAGGAGAGATGTGCCTTTTGCTATTCAAATAGTAAAAGGACCATTGCTGTCAAAACTCGTATTTTGGGATAATTAAAAAAATAAAATAAAAAACAATCATGAGCAATAACTACCTACCAAGCGATAACAGTAATAATAAAAGAATAAACAGTATTACAAATATTAGTTTAGAAATAGAATACCTACATATTTTAATAATTATTTTCTTGCATTTTTATCAGCAGCAGAATTAAATATTCTGAGGACATATTTTATTACAGACTACAATTTCTACAATCTTAATTGCTCATTTATTTATTTATTTTTTAAATTAGAGCTTTGGAAGACTTAAATTCGGGTGACACACAGGAGCTTTGCAACGCCCCGGGGCGCGAGCACAAGGTTATGTGACGTCAACGCTACTCCGGCAAGTGAAAGGGTGAGCCCCCACGACTACTATAAAAGGTATAAGAACTCCTCAACAGGCATCATTTGACATCCTCCAAACAAATCGAATACACAATGGCATTCAAGGTGTATTAATTTATTCCATTATTAAAATTATCGAATAGTATAATAGTATCTCCTTCTTTCTGAACTCGGTAAAAACTATATACCGAGACAGGAGGTGTTAAGAGCAATTATATTTAAATTAATATCTAAATCAAATATTTTGTTTCAGTTGGCCGTTCTTGCCTGCATGGTTGCGGCAGCCAGCGCCGGGCTGCTCCCCGTCGCTCCCTTGGCCTACCACGCCGGTCCCGTAGCGTATGCTGCCCCTGTCGCCAAAGTAGTCGCTAAAGTCGTTGAGGACTACGACCATCATCCTCAGTACAGTTTCTCATACGACGTGCAGGACGGTCACACCGGCGATTCTAAGACCCAGCATGAGACTCGTGACGGTGATGTCGTCCAGGGTTCCTATTCCGTCGTCGACCCTGACGGCACCAAACGCACCGTGGACTATACAGCTGACCCCCATAACGGATTCAACGCTGTCGTACACAAGGAGCCCCTTGCCGTAAAAGCCGTGGCCGCCCCCGTGGTCGCTAAGGTCGCCGCCCCCGTTGCCTACGCGGCGCCTGTGGCCAAATACGCCTCTCCCGTCGCATATTCTGCGGGTCCTGTTGCCTACTCTGCTCCTGTCTACCATTCCGCCCCTGTGTACCACTCCGCTCCTGTGTACCACTCCGCTCCCGTTTATCACCACTAATCTGACACCAAAATATAGGAATTAAATTATGTGCTCGGTTAATGTATAAATATATCATTAATCGGTTTGTGTATAGATATTTTTATATAATTAGGATAGTGTAATTAAATAAATTATTTTATCCTTAATACTAATTTAATTTATTTCCCATTGCAATTATATAATATTTTTTATGATATGTTAGGCAATTTTCGCATTAATATTTTTTTCTCCGTGACATACAAGTTGTCGTACAATTAAATATACAGAAACTACTTATAGACAGCACGAGTACGAGTGTGTAAACGGGTAATTCGCGTTACTTGCATCGAAGTCCGCGGCCGTACTAGTAGATAGCAGAAATATTATAATAAGTATAAAGGTAGACTACCATTTCACCAGCACGCACGATACTAGACGAATCGAATCACGAGGCGAGCATGTAATCTTAATTTTGTGGAAGTAATTTAAGGTAATAGCTGTTATTAATCTATATTTTGACAAACAGCTGACATTACTTCTAAGTAGTCTTAATAGTCTGTGCATCTTATAGTTTTGACATTTTTGACATGAATACTGATTTGTTTACGCGAGGTTTGTATACAATTTGATACCGAATACATAAGTTTTACGATATAATTATTGCAAATGTAAAAGGCCAATTTATATTAAAGATGTAAAAAAACTGTAACAATTCTTTGACAAATTACGTTTTAATGTTATTGAAACCTTAAAGAAAACTTATTTTGGGTGTGCCTCCTTTTGTTCTTCAATTTATAAAACAATATTATTCAAAAATTAACTGAAAAATTATAGAATAAGTTAAATAAAGGGAAGAGGTACAAATATAATATAGTTAATAAAACAATTTTAGGTTATGAAACCTGGGACCGAGTCCATGTTGGTGGATATCGTAATTATAAATCTTCAAGCTGCCAGCGATGGTCTCGACAAGAGGATTACGGTATAAATTTAGTGAAGGAGAAAGAGTTTTATGCTATGAGCCGGATCCGACAAAGGCCAAGGTGTTGTACGATTCAAAGGTAAGTGACTCTTTTGATGATTGTGTCAGAAAATATCTTAAGTTAACAGTATCTGAAACAAGAACATGCTACAATTGATTTCTTAAATTTTAATCTTGACAGTTTTTTTTAATGTAAATCGTTAAATCGCTATAAAATTTGGAACAATTTTAAAGATTTATCTCAATAACTGCTATTTGAATATTTTTTACATAATATTTTAATTATAAGTTTTTTAATTATTTATCAATGTTTGCTAGGATTTCCTTCTCAGTCTATCATCGGAAGATTAGATTGGAAGGCAAGGCACTAAGACCTATTAAATGTTTTGTTCAAGGTTTTGGAAGTAATAGAGAGTAAGGACAAACGTGGCCGCCGCACAGTAGAGTATTTAATACACTTCCAAGGATGGAATTCTTCTTGGGACCGTTGTGTTAGTGAAGACTTTGTACTTAAAGACACTGAGGAGAACAGACAGCTGCAAAGAGACTTAGCAGAGAAGTCACAACTGCAATTGTAACTGAGTTTTTCTTCATTAAAATTTTATTTATTATAAATTAGTTGATTCTAATACATACCTAGAATCAACTGATTTGTAATTTTTTTTTTTTTCATGTTTACAATTTTAAATTTTATGTGATCTGTATTTCACTAATGTTATCTTTGTGTGTAAGTGTACAGTACCCAAGGTATAAAGAGTCCTAGTGTGGGTGGTCCTATTATACCTATTGATATATGTAAATTATGTCCAGGTTAAAATTTA
>DWQK01000488.1:0-20610 GCA_018231225.1 Noctuana stator
ATTCATACATACCCAGGTATGTGGATGAACAGAAACATTTATGATCTATCTACAACTTTCTTGTACGACCATCTCTTGTAAGCAATGTTTAAATAAAGCCCAGAAAGGAACGCGGTTAATCAGGTCATATCTTCATTGCGTTGCGGAAAATTTATTAGAGGTCCGCTAAAGGCTCTATAAATTTAAATCTTTTAATTATAAACTTACAATGCCTGCGATTCTAATCAGTAGATATAGTATATCGCAAAACTATTTCCATCAAGCTCGCTTAAGAATTAAGGTTAAAGAATTAAGTGAAATCAAATTTTAAACAGTCTGTCTACACGCAAAATAAAAGTCTTATAGCATGTGTTATCAGGTATGAATAGCTGTCAGAAACGCCTGACACTTGAATCCACATTACAAATTACATTTCTTTGGCACCATTATTTACACACCAATGAGCCTATACATTTTTCGTAGGATAATCAAATCGTATGTTTGCAGAAATAAGTTTGGAATAAAGAAAAATTTGTATCGGAGTTCCGTCAACTTTGATTGACTACTCTCCACTTTTCTTAATAACAACTAGGTATTTGGTTTTATTTAGGTAGATGCTTAGATACACACCTAATGAAAGAAATTGTTAATAATAATGAACGAGCTTAGGCTGTGCATTGTATTTTGGAGTAGACATATTGTCTAAATTTAAATCAGACGCAGCCTAGTTGATTGGCGCCGTATAATTATAATTAAAATGAATAAATAACGCCTCACACTCTCAGCCCCACCACACTAGGATTCCCTGTGTTGTGGATATCATGGACACACACACACAGACACAAAAACTTCATCAATTAAATTCCTGCATCAGCGGGAATTGAACTCAGGACCCTTCGAAAGGCGGACCAGCATGCATAATCACTATATCACACGGGTCGGCGGGAATAGCAACCCGGATAATAATATATTATTAATTTTGTTTTTGTTATGTTGTTGGTCATTCAACCCGAATATCATACCATCGTCTCAGCTAAAAATACCACCAATTATATGTATTGTAAATTACATGTATCTTGTAAGCGGACTAATCATTACAATTTAATAGATGAGGAAGGCAGACAGTAAATATTATTAATAAAGTATTAGTAACTAGCGACCCGCCCCGGTTTTGCGCGGGTGCAATTCACATGATTGTGGTGTCACCTGTGTTTAAAAGACAATGTTTGATCGATTTAAACGTCAGTTTGGTAGTTTGTTGAAAAAGACCCATTTATTTCTACGTAGAGAATAGAGAAGTAAGAAGTAGAGAATATTTTTTTATGCTATTCTAGCATGAAGTCCGCCTATTGTGTTATTTTTTAACCGACTTAAAAAAAGAGGAGGAGGCTTTTATATGTATTTTCGTAAATAACTTCGTCGTTTATGAATCGATTTTAATGACGTTTTTTTTCCTAATTGAGATATGGTATTCCCAGGGTGGTCTCATGATAAGGAAACCAGGACCTGATGATGGCATCTTTGGGAAATCGAGGGGAACTTTCGAAAATCGTAGAGGCGACTAGTGCATTTGCACATCAATTTCAGCACCGACCATACCAGGATCGATTATGCGAGTAAGTGGCTTTGGTCACCTCCAAGATCATTATAAGTGCTAACTATATGAAAATGACTACCTTTAAATACGTAGCGGATGATCGTAATCGAAGATGTGATAGAAAATTATTCTTACGAATCATTTTTTGCTTAAGAAGTCGGTTATTATTTTTACTTACATTAATTTTATAAGGTTTTGTTTTCTTGTACCTTCAGCTATTTAATGACATTTATCATCTCAGCAGATGCGGCTCTACAGATTAACTATGAATATACGATGTCACAAATTATTCAAATGGTTTTGGAGTAGTCGACCGGTTGCTAATGGAACCATAAATTGATTAAAGACGTATTACAGCGAATCTCCTCCATTGGGTGTCCTTGGTTTTTATAGGTGTCACATTAGTTCAAGGCATCAGGCATTTGAACCCACGCGCTGGCCCGTACTCATCAATTCGATGATTACGCAACGATACAAATATTTTACACAACAGGTTTCGAGACTATAATTTTTACACTAATAACGAAATATTAACCTGATTTTTTTTGATTATTTGAATTATGAATCATTTTATTATCAATGCAGTTTAGTCTTTTTATATCTAGATAGATAATACGATAAAATGTAGTTATGATATAATCTTTATTGACCATCATTAATTTTATTAGGTAATTAAATGCCTTTTAATTTTATTAAGACAGTAAAATTCAAATTATATTGTTAGCATTTGGCACCTTTTACTGTAGGGTCAATGAGCTGTTGATATTAAGTTTTGATTAGCTTTAGTTTTTCTATACTAATAACGTATTTTGGTGGTACAATTATGTTGAGTCCATTTTAACCGTAACGTAACTGCGTTGCAAAAAATCCACTGGAAGTGCCTTAAATCCACTATATATTTTAACGTTTAAATTATAAGCGATTTTATTCATTACATCGGACGACTATCTGTAACGAACTCTTACGTTATTAATTTGAAACCACCTACACACGAAATAAAAGTCTACAGTTATCAGGTGACGACCGAATGATAAATAATCAACATAGGCCCTTTTGAATATTAATAAGTAGATTATATTAACTTGACCAACCGTAAATCTTAATAACCTTCAGTATCATCTATAGTCTAAAGGATGTAATAACCAGTTAACTTGTGTTTAGTAAAGTTGTATGTAATATAGGTACTTTTATTTACCAAAAGATTAAATGTTAACTCTGGTGGTGGATAAGCTGATATATAAAAATAAAACTTAATTTGTTAGGTAATTTCTATGAGATTGAATGAACCCATACTGCGTCACTAAAATTATGTGCATAGGTGAAGATGTGTTTGTGAGCTTTCCGTGTGCTTCATATAAAATAAATAATGTTAGTTTAATTTTACTAACAGAGTTTTAAGTGCGACTGTTTTTCTAATACGATATAGACTATGTTTGAAACAAATAATTACTATTGTTACCAAAAGCTTATAGACAAAAAAAATTTAACCTTCATTTGTCAAATAATATTTCATCATTTTAAGTTACGTTAAAACTTAAAATAATCGAATATATAAACTATTATAGGAAATTTCTTATTTTTAATCACTCCAGACCCAATTCAGAAGTTCTCGCGGACAAACTTGCGAGCACTAGCTTGTTATATAGGTATTATAACATTTTGACTTTATTATTTAACATTATCATAAGTGATGCTATTATAAAGAAGGTTATTAATTTATAGAAAAGTAATATTGTCAATAATCTTTACAGTGAAGAAATTGAATGATTGCCTAATTTTTCGCTAAAAGTAGAAGGTCGCATCTAACTCATGTTAATTACATACGATAATTATGCTGGTAACGTAATATGCGATATCGTACCAACTTAATTTACATATTTAAATGAAACGATTCCTGTTTTGTATTGCACCTATTTGTTATATATCAATTAAGAAGACAGAGTAGCATGGAAATTTGTTGTTTTTTATAATAAGCTTTTTATTGGATTCGAAGTATAACTTTTTTTAAAAGCTTTTACCAACCTCAAATATTAGAAGGTTCTATTTTCAGCTGTTATATCTCCGTTGTTTGTGAGCGGATTTTGATGATTCTATTTTTATCTGAGTTTGGCTCTATAGAAATAATGACCTTGGACTTTGGAGAAAAACGTGGAGGAAAATATAAACGGATTTCAATAAATCAAATGTTATTCACGAAATTTGCTTCTGTGTCTCTGCATAACAATTTCGTTGCATAAAAATAGGCTCGCTAATTATAACTTAGTATTTTAGAATCTATCTCTTAACTTATTATTTCTTACTTTTAGTTTGAAGCAGGCTTTGATTTTTGCTTAAAATAATTTTATACAGAACGAACGAACAGACGAAACGAAGTGTTCTATCAATCAGAGCAAATAGGATTTCCTGCAGGTTTGCTGGTTGCTCAAGGGATTTGTTTTCACTTGTGAAATGGCTGTAATAAATTTTATTATTGTATTAGTTTTACATAAGATTATCCTGTAATAAAATAAGGGCATAATTGTGTAATCTGATAGATGCGCTGCTCATCTCTAGTAGCAGCCATCGTGATGCTATGCGGTCTGCGCGACCTTAGCATTTGCGATGTTCAACCACATCTCAATTCCCTATTATAATACTTTGGTACCAAATAACAGTTAGCAAAATAAAGTTATGTATTAGGTACCTAAAAGTGATTATATGTATTAAATAACTAACATTAATTTAAGGGTTTTCTTTATCGATTCATGTCAATAACGTAATAATTATTTTCTCTAAAACTTATATTCGTAATATATTTATGTATATTAGACTTAAATAAATTCCTGTGACCTGTAGCATCATCTATAAGCGATTGATGTGCAACCATTTCAGATTATTTAATAGAATTTAATGTATTTTTTAAAAGTATTATTACAAAAAAATATTAGCGGTTCTCCATATAAACTTTATCTATTGGTGCATTATGCTTAAAAAGGGGTACAATGTTTTCTCTTCACGTATTAATGTAGTGCTCGTATTTTAATATTGTTTTATTTATTTATGTTTATATATCACCTTCATGTAAGGATTACACAGGTTTAGGTTACTTTTTTTATTTTAATAACTGCACGGTACGTGGGCATTATAAATTTGAACCTTATCTTCGAAGAAATTAAAATCCAGACAAAACAGATTTTTCCGTAATGATTACACATTTACTATTTTGGTCTCTTTCTATAAATATTTATACCTACATGTACTTGAACCTTTAAATGACAGGTTGTTACCTAATAGGTAGGTAACTAATAAATAAGAATCAGACGCTTATGAAATTTATGGTATTATAATCAGGCTCTGGTGGTAATTGATTAGTAGTTATTGTAGTCGTACTTAATTTAACTAAGTACGCAATCACTAAAATAATATTTGTGGTGACATTAATATAATTTATCTTAATGATTAATAAATTGCGCAGATAACTTTAACTTTTTTAAATATTGCGTAATGATCATTACGTTATAGCCATCAGTAAAATTCAGAAGTACTGAACTATTGAAGATATTATAATAATGCATCAGATGTAGCTAATATTAGTTACTTATATTTAAAAAAAATTAACGATTTATGACTTTTCTCTACAACATATGTTTGAAATTAAACAAAACATTTTTATTTTACAATTAAATATACAAATTCACTATGCATTGCAAAATCGCAAAATGGGATTTTAACGCGCATCCGGGTTTGATTACCGATACTTTGCATATTATAATATATTATCAATGCATTAGTTATTCTGGTGTGACCATGAAATTTAATAATGGTTCATATTTTTCCACTGAGTCACTGCTAATTTGAACTATATTAAATTATCTCAGATGGTCACAGGGTCTAAGTGGATCTGAACTGGTATAACTTGAAATGAGACCAAGTTTATTTTAAATATTACTTAAATTAAAAATAAAATTGGGACTTTGTACATTATGATTAAGTTCGCCATCAAGGTTCATCAATTACTATGTAATACCTTTAAACGAGCAATTCTTGTTTGTATATGTATATATACTGAATCTATCCCCTAAGGGATTACCTAATGCTGTGATCGCCGTTTTTGTAGAATGCATTACATGTAAATGTGCTATTATATTCAGCTAAGTGAGCGAAATAAATATTTTTATTTAGTTTTAACAACAGCATAATTAAAACCGTGACGTGACCTAAAACGTTAACACCACTAGATAGAGCAATATATAAAGCGGCCGGTATATTGCCAAGGTACGAGATAGGGCGTAGTTCCTACGGCTAAAGCAACGTTATTCTATATTTATAACTTCTCGCTAACCCGCTACCAAAAGCTTTAAGTACGAAGTTATTGTTTTTATGAGATATGTCTGTATGTGTGTATTTCAACCACTCCGAGTTTTAAACATCTTGACAAATCACGGTTTGCATTAAATAAAATTATATTCTTGAAAACTCATTGATAGCGTGATAAAATCGGTGTATTAATTAGAAAGATTTCTTTGAAGAATTCTTTTTTTTTGTTTCATTTTAATTTGTTAAAAACAATTTTTTTTTCTTTACAAATATTTTTTTTTTCAATATAACTTACCTCGGGTTTAAAGTAGCGGGATGTTCTAGAGCCAGCCTTTTTTAATATTACAATTTAAATAACAACGTAAATAGGCAATTAGCTCCGCTTGCAACTTGTTTGTTAGCATTGACTTGTAGGAAAAATTGATTCTCAAAGGTTACTGTAAATAAGTACAATAAATCCATAATAACTATTAAAGGTTCTTACAGAAAATAATTCTAAAATTATTTTGATATTTTGTGAAGATAAAATGTTACTAGAGGAATAGAAGATGCTTGAATATTGAGCTAGAAAATGAGCAAATAATCATGGAACCCGCCCTGCGACGACACCTTTGCATTAGGCAAGTGTGCCGGTATATGTTAAGATTAAAGTTCAGAGTTCGCTGGTTTTCTTTCCTTCTAAGCTACTAGAATGCCTGTTTACCTATTACACGTCCTACGTTGCGGTAAATTGAATACCCTACAACATAATAATGATAAAGGACGTATAGTCATAAGTATGTTCTCTAACGTTCAAATGTAGGTAATGTTAATGTCACACGATCACATAGCTCTGAGTAATCGTCCGATGGTAGACGCGGTATAATGTCAGCGTTTTGCTAAATATCGTGCGTGTATCTTGAAAACTTATAACAATATGTTATATTAGTGATACATCCGCGATGGACTGGTTCTCCGCTAATAAATACACATTAGACAAGAACGAGAATTTATTAACGGATTATAGAGTTTCTTATCCAATGTAGTTTTTTAAAAAATGCTTTACCCTGTAGACTTATCTATATACTTAAATACAATATATGGTTACGACAAAGCAGTGAATGGCGCGTGCGCATCTTCACTGTTGAATTTGCATACTATTACGAATTTGTTGTTTTTGTTGCACTTATACCCGCAGGTGTCGTTTATGGAATTTACCTTGAGATGTAAGATTAATGATCAACTAGTTAACATACCAAATTTTTATGTTTGGTATGTTAAGAACGTAGATATATTTTTGTTTTCGATGTTTGTAAACTTTTATTAGCTTTCTTGTTATAAAGTCACAATTAAGTAGTTTTTTTTTTTCTTAAATATTAATATGTTTGAGAATTTTGTTTTGTATATAAATGTATTGAACAGCAAAATATTTATAAACGTATTTGTACGAAATTAGAAAGAAAATTACAACGTAGCAATAAATATATATTTTTTTCGATGATTAATGTCAAAGGGGAAAGATATATATAGAAATAAACTTACTAAGCTTTTATTATCTTTCACTGTTAACTAATTTTCATTCCTTATAGTTATATAAGTATAGGTATGTATAAAATATATATTAAAAATCATAGTATTCATTACTATTAATTTTATGATATTCGTAAGGTGAAGTTAACGAAAGTAAAGAAATATAGATACATAATATCTAGTAATGTCTTAAAGTCAGTATATCTACTCATAGCACGTCGAATAAAGGCATTCATTACCATCGACTGGCATTTAACTTTTCACATTTTTACTAAGTAGGTAAACAGAATAGGTGTGGCGTTCGTTGTGAAAACTACTCATCTTAACGAGTATAATCTTAAAAAAATTATGAAATCGAATTAAGTCTTAAATTAAACGTTTGCTCAGATTTGTCACCGAGAACATTGGAAAGTTTTTTGAGTCTTTTTCTCTCTTTTACTTTATAGGTAAGGACGATATTATTATCATCGAAATAATAACCTTATCTATAATCATAGGTGATTAACAGCTTAGTCGGTGACCAGATATATATAGATACCAAGGTGCTGACATGTAAAGCGATGGGATGGCTTTTGAAAAACTAAAAAAATGGACAATTGTTCAATGGATACAAGCAAAAAGTCAATTACACAAACACCCAGTAGGTGTTTATTATTAACAGCGTCTACGCCTATTTTGTTCAGCTATTCATAGAAAGGTATGAGATACAAAAATGGTACGATGAAGTATGTTCTTATTAAAAGAGTTCACACGAAGAACTGTTATTCATATAATTCAATTTATTATGTATCTTCAATAATGAATACCTAAGTGATTACTGTGTAAAAATGCAGTATGTTACATCTTGATAAATACAATAAATAAATATCTGCAACAATAAAATAAATGAACAACTCATGTATAATACAATAAAACTGCTTCAATCAAAGCATAAACAACATGAAAATTCCATTCTATCGTCGCACTGTTGGAAAAGTGTGATAACTATCACAGAATACCATCGCTAGAGCTTGTTGTACACAATCCATTTCAAATAAGTTTATTGAAAACCAGAGCGATCGTCATGCCAATGCTCATATAATCAAACTAAACTGGAGAATGTGATTAAGCTTGAGTGCAAATCTAAGTATTAAAATACGCTTATTCAAGATAATCTCAACCTGAAGTTCAGTTTATTAATCTTAATCTTTCAATAGTTTATTTATTTCTAAATGCTAAAGGATGGTATAGTTCGTCAGAGAACGTTTCACTGCCATATTTGTCACCCGTGTATAGTATATTTATAATAATTAATATAATTGTAAAAGCTTATACTTGCAGTTAAAACTAATTAACCTATAATTTTGTATGTATATAATAAAAACAAATAAGCAAAGAAAACTGTTTAGCTAAAGAACTTGTTCTAATTAGTACCCTGTTAATAAATCATTAATTGTAACAGTAAGCACTCTACGCGCAGAGATAACGCGTGTGAAACGGTTATGCTACGAAAGCCACAAGTCGGAATCAAAATACGAGGATAATGTCAGTGTGAGTCTTGTTTTTTATATACTAACCGGCTTATGACCGCGGCTTCGTCTGCGTAGATTTTTGTAATGAATTGGACCATTTTACCCTCTTAGGGGTTTAATTTTAAGTCTCTAGACCTCAGGGTTTGGACCTATGCGCTAGTATATTAGTCAATCGCTTTTGCTTTTTATATATACCTATAAATGTTATAAATGTATAATTTTACACAAATTAAGTTTAGTAAGTACTTTAATGTCACCTTAGAACCGCCGGCGTAATGTCTTAATATACCTTTTTACTGTTATGATTTTACAATGAATGCACTTTCAAGTTGATACTATTTTACACGGGCATGGACACCAAGACCGAAAGTTTCCAAAAGCGGTACACCCGAAATTAGGTCGCCCAACTGTCGTCAGTATTACGACGCACATTTCTATTGATGGAATGTCCTATGAAGTTAGAAGCTGTTGGCAACATTAGGTCACGCACACACGCTCTAGGTCCCACTGAGGAATTCGCATAGATGCTTAGTACAATTGCCTTTGTGCTACAAAACAATACTTTAATAGTTTTATTGTTTAAAATTTGGATTGGCGACCTATTAAACTAATCTGATATCAATTGCGCTCAATTAGTACACAATGGGCAGGGGCAAAATGAGACTAAATACTTATAGTTTTTGCTGCTTTCAGTGTGGAAGTAGTGACAATATAATTTAAGAACTTTGTAATAGCATTTTTCATTAACTTTTTGAAGATACGTGTGATGATTGAAGTGAATGAGACGAAAATGCCTACATTGGAATTAGTTTCCTTTATGTTACAAATAGAGTTCTAAGAAACAGATTAAATTTCAATAGCGCCATAGACAAGATCCACATTCCAACTCCATGGCTGTAGATCATAAATTTTACGACCTTAGGTTTTTTTGGTAAATCGTAAAATATACTTACTTATCGAACCAAGGTTTCTGGTTTCTGGATCATCCTCCTGACCTATTATAACCTTTGTAGGTAGATAGTGTCGAAGTTTACCCTCTTATTCTAATGATATAAAACTACTACAGTTTTCTAGGTAATTTGTTGATTATGTTCGGTAATAATTAGAACTTTTAATACCCTGCATTCTTAAATACTAAATGAATTTGTTTAGTGTCCGTAAAATAGGATAAGCTATTTAACTTAGTTATTTAACTTCATATTTCATTACGTCTCTATTTTGTCTACCTATATATTAACTCAATTGAATCAAAAGTTCAACAGATGAAAAGGGCTTTCGTCGCTCTCACTTGTCCAAGACATCCCACATATTGTATGATTGTTAACTACAGAGTTCAATGTGAATCCGATGGCACACCTTACCACTTCTATAATGGTGCGTCGATTTTATTGTCTCAAGAAATAATTCGACGAAGGTTCTATTATTTAAATGGCATTATTTGCACCTCCAGCGTATTAAAACCACATAGTATACTCGTATTATTACAAAATTGATCGGAATAAATTTTAAACAAAACGTTCCATTTTTACATATAAGAAAGATTTTACAGATGTTATTTTTTTAAGTAGAAATATACCTACAAGTATTACCTAAATACTATTTTATTATCAGAATGTAAAATAAGCAATTTTAAACACTGATAATCAAGTATAGTTCAACTAGTTACTCAAATAAATCGCTGAATACTGTTTAAGTAATATGTGTAATTAAAGTCTCTATAATGTATTATGTTATTTTTAATTTTTTTAATTTATTATCTGATTTTCCTGTTATTTATAATACTAAAACGTAATAACAAATACTTTCAATGATAAAAAAATGCTTCACTGATGAAGGAAAAAAAAATTATCAGCTACTATATACTCGTATGTGTAGTATGTGTACCGATTGCCTTCAACCAACCGATTACCGATTACCCGAACATAAATATGATTATGTATATTGAATCCAAGTTAAATGTTATTAGATGCGAATCCTAATGTTCGATTGGCACATCCTTCCAGTTTGAACGAAGGGTCAATTACGTGTTTTAATAGACTTGTTTTCCGATGTGTTTTCGTTTGCGCTTCGACCTACTCCCCGCAGTGCAATAACGAGATGACATATTCGACTTTGCGCGTTTTCAGCGTACTTGTACACCTTTGACCTAAATCACTATTGCGAGTGAAGACGATCTCGGAAGAAAAATAATTGAAATTGTATTTCAAAGCGTCTAAGCAATGTCTACAATCAGTAGAAGTAGAAGGAATGGTAAATAAAAGGGATATTCATTTATTGAAAATATGTAAATTATTAAATGTACCACTATTTACCCACTTATTTAAGGTGGTAGGTTTTTTCGTGTACTACATAGATATATCTAACTTGAGCATGGATATGATGTTAATTTAAGTATTGTAAGATGAAGCTTTTTAACTTCTTAATAAAATTATATTGGGAAGAATATAAACGAACTACATATATTAGAACTCAAGTTTTAAGCTCTGATGTTGTGTATGAAGAAGTTACACTAGTAAATCAACTCAAAGTTTGAAAGAGAATGAGCACAATAGTAGATCTGTACCTACTTATTTTATTAATTAACTCTATTGACAAAATATTTACTTACACGTTTAGGTACCTAAGTTTTAAAAAGTAATACTAAATAGTGTGTTACAGGTAAATTGTACAAAACATCTTGTAGGCTGGAGTTTTACGAGTCACTTGATGGTTACTCTATTGTAACCATGAACGATATAATGTTGCAGAAGGGGCCGTATTATGATATATTGCGAATAAGTTTTTTTTGCCAATCAAGGCACCTTTACGACTTTTACTCTTGCATAAGAACCTGTACCTGATACTAATTTCCGAACTTGGCAAAGAATACCCGTGTCAATAAAAAATACAGAAATTAATTTTCATCAAAGAAAAATATAGTGAGTTCAGAATCCAACACAAGGCTCCTCAAATGGTGCATAAGCATGGTAACCACCTCACAATGTTTAGGTCGTCTATGGATCACAGAGTCCACATTAGAAATATATTTTCAAACATTACGCTGCTAGCACTAGACGTTTATTTAACGTGACGTTTAATTACATAAGCTCTAAGTGCGGCCCTGTACTTTGCAGTCGTTGCAGGCTCCCCTTCTGCATGCAATGTTTAGACAAACCTGCGTCTCTATAAAAGGGACATGTGATTAGATGGCTAAGTACAATCGGCACTGCCGTCGACACCCACAACGTCCCATATGGGATATCATCACACTTGCGGACTTTAATAATTACCAGCAAACTTGCAACATGAAAACGGTAAGTTTGTTAAAATTGAGAACTTTTTTATACATATATATAATTTTTTTTTGGAAGTCGGGGCTATGTTTTTGAAGGGCACAGTTTTAAAAACTAACTAAAGACAAATAATTAGTTGGAAACAAACAAAAAGTATATGTTTATTAACCTAAATAATAATAATGGAGTACTAAGACGATTTATTTGTCAGAACCTTATTTTAAGTTTATATTTCAAGCATTATTAATGAAGAACGATAGTTGGAGTTACTTTTTTTGTTGTCATGTGCAGTAATTTTAAATAAAATCATGTGTGGCAAAAAGAATTTAATTGTATATTTGTCAACCCAAGATGGTTGAGTTTTATATGTTTTACTAAAGTTTCATCATTATTTTGTTACGATTATGGATCATCAAGTAGATACATAGGTATTAGGTACTATAAACATAATTGGGCACCGTCAAAATTATTATATTATCAGAAACTTAATAATGAAAATGAAGAATTGTTATATGCAAAAATACATAGAAGGTACGTGTGTACTTTACAACTTAGATACATCTAAGATTATATGTATTAAGAGCAATTAATAATTAAATCCTTTTTGAAGTATTGACAATTGCAAATGTATTTTCAGTAAAGTTTGATAAAAATATTGGTACTGTTCAAAATTACTGGTTTTATTAAACCTACATGGAAGACGCCTCTAGCGTATCTTAAACTTCTTGTGTAATTATAAATCAAAATAATTACTGTTATTTATAGCCACTAAATCTTCCTTACTCGTGGACAGGTACGATTTTGTTTAAAATAATATATCAAATATGATAATATAGTATTGACTGTTCAAAAATAAAGTAAAAGAATATTAAAAAAATTTTAAGTTTTAAAACGTAAATGGTATTATCTTCAATCAAATTCAAATATAGATAACGTATTAGTTAAATAACATTTACAGCACAGGATAGATAAAAGACAAAAAGATAAAGTTAGGCTTCGTGCGATACCCGTAAACTGTGTTGTTATTAGTTCGCCTAATTTATTAAATTATTCTAAAAGGATATAATATTTCACTTCATAAATATATCGTTGTTATTTGTTTTTTACTAAAATAAAAAGTTCCTAATAGGGAAACTCCTAAATATAGGAATGGCTTAAGTTGCAATCCTAAAGGTTAATCAATGCTACGGCATTCACATAAATATAAAAAGTCTGTTCGTAGCATCACACATGGCATTGGCTAGACACGGAGACATTATGAATTTTTTTACTTACCGATACTTACATGTTTTTTGGTCAAATTAAATGTTTTTGTGCATTTTATAATTTAAACACAAAAAAGCATTTTTATGAAAATAATAGATAGCAGTGCAAATTGACTAACTAAACATTTTTTCGGCTTAAACACAACATTAAAACTCTTTTTACAAGTAATGTCAGTCAACGATTACGCCAATATATTTTGTAAAATTTTTTATAGTGGAATCGAATGTAAACAAATCAAAGTTTACAGAAATTTAGTATGGGTGTCAAAATTTTAAATCTATACATTACACTAAACCATTTTATTAGTATCAGTGTGGTTTGATCTTAGGAAGATGGCGCATAGGGCAACCGTACCGTTTGTCGCAGGTCGTTATGCAACCTCTCGTGCATTTATTGCATCCACAATACCTAACCTTTGCCAGCGACCACGCTGTTTATCTTGGTGATGAGCGAAGATCGTCTGAAGGAATATTTATTGCTTGTGTCGAGGTGGTATTAAAGTCAGGCATGTTTCTTCCATTTCAATATTCAATATTGTAAGGAATGCCTACACGTGTTTACGTAGTGATTATTGCTTTAATGCGCATCAATGAAGCACTATTGGAAAATATCTATGCTCATACTTTGATTTCTTTTTCGACTCTTGTTTTACCTATGCATATACATAGGTAATAATATATGCACTTGTATAAGTAATTATGTGTACTGCTGATATGCACATAATCTGAATCTATATACACATAAGAAAATGGTAACTTATTGCCGTCCACTATGTCCAGACATGGCAGATATTTGAGTAAATCTAACTGAGGATTTTTACTAACACAATACGAGTAGAATTTGATTTGTAAAATATTATTTTTTAGATTTTTGTCCGTTTCGCGTTTGTGCAAGTAAATCTGTGGGTTCAATTTAAAGAATGTTATAAAAACTGTTCGGCTGACTTGACTGAAACTTGGTTCCTTTTCCACGCGGTCGAAGTCGCGGGTATCCACCAGTTAATAATAATTCTAGTCTTTTGTAATTGTCATATGAAATAGCTTTTTGCTTAAAGCTTGAGAAAGTATTTGACAAGCACGCGAGCTTTTCTCACGTAACCATCTAATCAACTTGTCTGAATCGGTATGCAATTAAATTGATTTTAGGTTAATTACAACCCAATTAACTTTATTATTTACGAAACAAAATGTGATATTTAATGAGATACATTTAAAGGCTACCATCCACATACAGAAATATTTATAAATGGTGGATGGTGGTGGAAAGGGATTGTTATAAATATTGATAATATTATTTTAGATAGAGTTATGGTTTAGAGTATAAAGGTACGTCCTTGGTACTTTCACTAAACCAAGAGTTAGTACGCAAACTAAGGACATTTTAACAGTACTAAGTGAGTTATAAAAATATAGTTTAGCATATTGTTCGCAGCGCATAGGCATAATTTTTAAGAATGTTGTTCAAGACAAAACATAATTTGTGATTGGGTACATATTGGGTACATAGGGTTGCAATATTTCAACAAAATTCGGCAGTAATTTATTGAATTTGCATTTCATTTTTTAAATAAGTTTCGGTTTATTCGACTAATTGAACTTATTATATTATTTTTAATAAATTCAGTGAAATGTGGAGACATCTATTAGAGAATCATATTCAACTATTACACTTTAGATAATTAAATATTTATTTTGTAGTTTAAAAAACTTTTTAAAACCTGCCCATTTTTTTATCCAATAAATTAGTTAATTAGTTAATAATTATGTTATATTTTTTGTTTGATTTTTAAATGATAAATTATTTAACAATTATTTGGCTTCCAAAGTTTTTTGGTCTAAAATTTATTTTATGTACTAGGTATCTGTTCTGATTGGGATAATTATAATTGAATTATTTAATATAAATCGTAAAAACTCAATCTCGAGTGATTTACTTGGAGTTTCTCCAGACACCTCCACACTCCTCCATTAGATCACTTCTGATACATAAAATTATTATACTTTCATCGGTCCTATATCTATGCACTCATGTACAAAGTATCAAAATAAAAATCACGTTCAAAGATTCCGTAACGTAAGAGTACATACCTAACTACCTACAACTAATACAACATACAGGTAAAGCTAATATAAGCGTAAGTTTGTTCATTAACGTGTTGAAAATGAGGAATATCAGTAAATATTAGAAGTACGTCCCTGTTTTGAGTTCTAGCCTGAGGCATGCAAGCGCTTAATTAAGTGCAAATCTTTTGTTTTTGCACGTAGGACATTGTCTTTGAAGGCGACTCACAAATTCTGTGCCAAGTTCCCACAGCTCAATACACTTGCAAAACCACAACCACCTACTTATTATGCAGATGTCTTTACGCGTAAATTATAGAGAAACGTCTCTATGATTTTATATTGTTTTGCTAGATTTAAAATTTATTGAATTAAAAAAAATCTTCCATTGCTCTAAAGTATTATAATTAAAATAATTTAGTTAAAACAAAACCTCATACTGATTTGTGTGGTGTAGTAGTTACCGTGACATACCGACATTTGAATGGTCCGTGAGAACAATCATGAATATGAATTTTACTATGTTCTAAGTTAAAGGTCAATAATAAAAACTTAGACTTAAAATGGCAAAGGTTATTAAAAATAAAATTATTACGTAAGAATAGTTTTCCCTAAGGAGGTGTTGTTAAATAGTGGGAATCGCAGGATGAGTTTAATTTATTACCATTAAAAATGAATTCTTAAAACTTGTTTAATTAAGTTCGTAAAATTATGTGGAAAACATGTTTTGGTATGTAAAGTGTAAAATACTCGTAAATATAGAATATAAAATACTCGTAAATCTTTATCTAAGGCGTGAACCATGACTACAATCTAAGGAATGAGTTGTAGATATCATAAAAAGTGGACCAATTACCTACATGTTATTTGATTGTATCTATAAAATTTTATTATCAAGATCACTCTACTGGTTGAATCGTTTTGTTAAACTTGTTAGAGGAAGTGATCCTTCCTGATTAAATTTTATTAAAATGAAATTTGTCTTTTATTAGTAGCAAACGATTGCGTCTGCCGCCGGACGTTAAGTAGTCACTGCAACCCATTGACATAAACGTCCTACTTTAAATAGGAGAGAAGTCCTATTTGAGATCATTCATACGTAACGGCGATGTTACTTATGAGGACTGAGATGATTGCTTCAAATATAATGTTTTCAGCTTCTACCCTCTTCAACCGAATTACAAATGCTATAACTTGCCACAAGACTTGTTTATTGGCAGAATTTGAGGGCACCGGTGATACTCGTAACTCCGACCGGCCGAACTAATTTTATAGTCGCTGCCATCTAAGCTTGATATTTGACTTATTTGCTATATGTTACTATCAAACTAAAGCTACTCGTGTGCAGTATAAAGTTAATAAAATTTATTACTTGATCTTAAAAGAGTGCCGAAAATTTCTTTCCGCCGGCTTTTTTCTCCTGGTCTAAAGGAAATACCTAATGAAGAATAAAAATTTTTGATTTTGATATTGTGTCGGCAATGTTAATGCTTAGTTGCTTAAAGCTTATTTTTTAAATGTAATCAAAAAGTTATTAAAAAGTCTAATTAAAAAGAACGCTTAGCAAGAAACTATTATAAGTATATATTAGTTACTCGTGCCGAGTTTATAATAAAATATAATTTGGTTATTTAAGCGCCAGTTATTTAAAATTTTTTGATATTTCCAAAGATATTTATCCAATTTTAATTGATGTTCAGGGCAATTTCACACTAAATTAAACAATCAAGATAACTAAGTTATTTATTTAGATAAGGATTTATGCTGCGAGTGTATTGTGATGAAAACACCTTCGCAAATAAAATATTTTAAATATCAAAAAAAGGTTATAGGGAGTCACCCTTTGGTATCACGAAACTTTTTTTAACATTGTTTTCTGGCTATTTTAACAATTTACGCCGAGACATTTTGTCACGTCGAGATAGCTCAACGACCGACTTTTAAATTTGATTTAAAAAAAGGAGGTTCTCAATTCATCTGTATATTGCTTTTTGTTTTGTATGTAAGGAGTTCCCTAACTCTGTCTCGATTTTAAAAATTCTTTCAGAGGATATGTTTACAAAGTAATAAAAACAAATTTGTATTCTACAGGAATCGTATCGTACAAAGTCGCAAAATTTGTGCTCCCTCTTTATAATTAGTTAAAATATATTCTGATTAAATTGTTTAAGGAACACGTGCCGAGACTGCCTTCAGTTGATTTGTATCAATATAATAACTGACGCGTAAAGAGCCGCAACCTTCGTAACACTATTCCAACGTATCATTTATATTTTATACAGAAGTCATTAGGTATCAAACATATGAATAAAATAATTATAAATAGATTTAGTAGGTATATGTTTTATGCACAGATGAGCATCTTCATTTGACAATTCCTATTGAATCGAAATCCGCTCAGTAATTTAAGTTCGCTTAAAATGGTATTAATTAATTTACTATGCAATTATCATACCAAATTATTTAATTGTTAAAATTAAGTATGAAATGGATTGCGGAGTTATAGGAAACTAACGGGTTTTCCTAACAATGGATATTTTCATAAGGTTTTCATGTCATGAATATGATGAATAATAATATTATTAATCTGAAATAATAGTTCGTTTTTAAAAATATTCATATTTACATTTCGCAATTTACATAATGACTGCCTGTTTGTTCATTATTGGTTACATATGTGTTAATACTTTTTGCTCAGTAAACATTTAAGGCGTTGTATCTACAATATTAAAATGGCTTGTTGGCGTATTTACACAGCATTAACAGTTGCACTTCTGTGATTGATTGCAGAGGGTGCTAGTTTTTCTCTGCGTTATCGCGTTAGCTGCAGCCGCTCCTCAGGGGCCAGGGGACAAGGTCATAGCAATCATTAAACAAGATTTTGATCAGCAACCTGATGGTTCTTACGTATACAGGTACATCAATCTTTCTTAACTATTCCTTAATTCCAAAATTATATAATCACATTTAAGTATTTCATTAAATGTTAGTATGTAAGTACACATTTAAATACTTATCTACCATTAACGCATGTTTTCACGAATGAAAATAATAAGTTCTTTCCTTACACTTTTAAATTTTTTTTACAAACATTTAGATGGATAGGTTTTTATTGTTTATGAGTAGCAAACGAACATGCAGTCCACCTAATATTACGTAGTCAATGCAAGTAATGGACACACACGTTCAAACACAAATAACTCACATTTCAGCTCATTCAGTAAAAATGTTTAATAAAAAAAATGTGTAAATTACAGCTATGAAACGGAAAACGGCATAAAGGCAGATGAGACAGGCACATTGAAAAAGGCCAATGGACCTGACAGCAACGACGTGATTGTGGCGCAAGGGGCGTTTAGTTACACAGCGCCTGACGGAACTGTCATCAACTTAAACTACATCGCAGACGACGAAAATGGATTTAAGCCTCAGGCACGTACTTCCCAATATATATAGCTTAACAGCTGACACAAGATGCTAAATCAAAAGGACTTTTATGTTAGTCATAGAATCTATGTAGTATCTATATACCTATAACATAATTTAGGTATAATAACCTTTATTACGTTAATGTACTTGAATAATGAAGTTAGGTACACTCAAAATTTTGCTTTATTACCTTACAGATGTTTATTAGAAATTTTAAAAGTAGTAGACTTTATTTAAAATATTTGCAATTATTATGTTAATTTCATTTGTAGAGCTTGTTAGTTATTTATATCTATTAATTATATTATTTGAACAACGTCTTTCTGTATAAAATATTATATATGCATTCATTTAATAACATAGAAAGGTTGTAACGAATAACAATATTTACATTGAAATTATTTGGAACAATTATATATTGTCCATAATTTAATATGCGTCAATTGGATGAAACGAGCATTGGATGAAAAATAAATAGAATATTTATTAATTTTATTAAAAACAGCTGTGTGAAGATTCGGTGAAGATAAGAACAAAGAATATATAAATACTCCGTAAGATAACAAGTAATTTAAATGTCAAAACCATTACAATCGTAGACTGGATAATTATTGACATACATATTTGTTCAATTAATACAAAAAGTGTTGACAAAAAATTTGCATTACGCGTATATAAAATTTAAATTGTTGCGTAGTTTGTTTGTGTCAAAAATATTTATAAAAAAATGAATATTCCTAACAATACAAAGGAATTAAATTCGTCTGAATTTTTTAGCAACTAATTACTTTAATATTATAGATAATTCTAGTATTTAAACAACCAGCAGTTCTGTAGTTACTTACCTATCTAATCATCATTAATGTTGCATGACTATGTTCTCTTGACTCAAAAAAATATTCGTTATGTATACCTATAGGTATACATAACGAATATTTTTTTATAATATATTATAAATATCCCTCCAAATTAAACTGAATGTTTTAAAAATATGGTGGTATAGAATGGTTTCACTTTTTTCTAACTAGTATTATCTTTCTTCATTCCAGGGTGACCATCTGCCAACTCCTCCGCCGATACCACCAGCAATACAAAAGGCTCTTGACTACTTGGCCACGTTGCCACCACCCCCGCCATCAAGATCTTAGACCAAGACGTTTTAATCTTGACGACTGCTTTATGACCTAGTATTCCGCCTTTCGAACGCCGTACCGCTTTGAAAACACGCTTTTATATCTCATATACTTCATTTTTGTATATACTCATATTAGCTACACTTAAAATTAGTGTATGAAATAAACTTAGCTTGTTTACAAGACGGTACTAAATTTTTTTATACTCAAAGCATTAAAAAATCACATAAAAATGAATGCTCAACGATTGATCTGTGATAGACGACGATGTTTGCATGGACAGAAATATTAATGCTATTTATTATTTATTGAATAAAAGCAAAATCAGTGCCAAAGATGCATTGCAAATGAAAACGGTATGTTTTATTGTAATATACAAGGTAAAACAATATTTACTTTAAGCATACGATCACAATTCAAAGACTATTAATTAGCATGAGAGTTGACAAGATGCCTTGTCTCGTGTTGACGTTAATAGTTGAGGTCATTTCCTACAAAGCCTATAATTTAACTTCAAAACAATGACTACGACTTTTAAGATAAAATGAAAAATCCTTT
>DWQK01000489.1:0-20606 GCA_018231225.1 Noctuana stator
CTGAATTGTAGAAGAAACATTCGCTTTATATTATGAATTTTTTGAAAATTTGATTTTTCTCCTTAAATGAGTAACGTACAAGTGCACAGAGAGGTTAGCCGATTTCACATAATATGGTTTCACAGTTGTTTAACTGATTGCTTTAAATTGTTCGTTTGACGATCTAACCGTTATATCAATTCCATAAATTTTTTCATCTAATTTTCAGTGTTCATCAACCTGCATCATCAAGTCACATAAATGAGACCATAGACTATGCAATATTTACTTATTGCTACACTTTTTGTTCATAATATTATGTTATTAACTTTGCTATTGTTCATTTCAGGTCAGAGACCAAATTTAATAGAGGGTTGTCCAGAACCTATAGAACAATTAATGACACAATGTTGGCATAAGATACCTGCAGAGAGACCTAGTATGGCCAAGGTAAATATAACCTAAATTTTTTTGTTAGGGGTTATTACAACCATTAAAAATAACATAAAATTATTCCAAAGAACGCTTTATCCTAAATGAATATTAATGATTAAGTTTTGTCTTTACCTCATTAAACAAATATATTTACAGTTACACTGCTGCTTTCTAAAGGGAAGCTAGACTGAACACACATGCAAGCTAGTGGCGGTCAACAATTTTAGTTTTAAATATATTGACTACAACTTACATAATTTTAGGTTTAAAACTTTGTACTGACTGAAAAATGAATTATTTTCAGGTTGTTGAAATAATGACTGCTCTATGTGAATTTTTTCCCGGAGCTGATACTCCTATCAATTTTGACGATTTGGAGGAAGACGACACAGATACTTCAATTGATGACTACATGATATATGACACTCGTGACAGCTTTGAAGATGATACCGAAAATGCATATGAAACAAATAACTCCTTAAATTATTCTGAAGATATTACATCAAATCCTGTAATATATCGACAGCCTGGATTAGCCACACAGTCGCCACGACCACGTAGCTTTGTGGAAAGTCAAGTCAATAAGCTTCAAAACTTAATGACAGAACCACATAATAAAACAACCAGCGTGCATGGGGATGAGACAGATGTACATAGAATGACACCAGGTAAAATCCCGCAACACCTTAGAAAACCTGAACTGACTTCGGAAACAGGACGATCGTCCATCGCTATTAACAGAACGTCTAGCTCACCGGTACCATCAGATAAGCACAGTCATATGCCTAGTGAGGGCAGCACCCTGCAAGATACGCTTAATGTAGTCAGAAGTCCTTGCATCTTCAGTGCAGGCTCAACGCCTAAAACATTGTCTCCTATAGTGAATTATAACATAGGAAACATGAATCCGAGGCATATAGACATAGAACAGTATTGGAATAGAGAAAATGACAAGCTGTCACCTGCCAGGAGTCCCTCAGTGACAAGTAATACTAACTCTTTGAGAAAAGAAGATTATAACCAAAATTACTGTGATAGATTGAGTGCGACAAATAGTCCTATGACTCCTAGAAAGGAATACAATGGTAATATCCCACAAAGACTGCCCATGGACCCAAGATATCAAACACCTTTACAAATAGATGTAGATCCGGTAAGTAAACTTATAAAACCTTTACACTATTTTTTGAAGTAAAAATAAACTTTCGACTAATGGTCTATTAAATTGCAGAATGCGTGGGAGCTCAGAGATTTACCGCTCAATTTTGATAACTACGTAGAAGTAAAAAACTCTGCTGGTTTCGATAAGTTCATCACATTAGGTGAGTACTAGAATAAAATATATTTCTATTGAAATGAGTGACTCCTTTTAAAATCGCTACCAAGCATCAAAGACAGGCTAAGGTGTTACATTACCTGTTGCTTTTATGACATGTTTTTACTTTGTTTAGAATAGGTCACCTTAGAATAGGTAATTGTTGTTTTAAGCACTGAACAATAGTGATGTCAATATGCAAGAATAAATTTTATTGGCATCATGCCTTTACCTATCACTGCACTTCATTAACACATTGTTTGAAACAAATTTTTTAAATAATTTTAGTAGCCAAAGTTTATTTTGAAACTGTGCAGTGATGATTTACAAGAACAGAAGTAATTTCATTCGTTTCCTTTTTTCATGTTGTCACGTGCTCGTAGTGCGTAGGAAACAGGACAACTAAATATAGCAAAAAATAAAAGAAATCTCATATAGGTATGCCATCATATTGTTGGACTCAATCGAATAATGTAACTACATAGGTCATTATACTCCATTTTAAAGGAATACTGAGAGTTTTTTTACGACTGGTTTTTTTCTTCCGCTAAACCATAACCAAAAGAACGCCTAAAGCTAATTTACCGATTAATTTATTTGACTTTCATTAAATTTATGTGAATACCTTACAACAAGTACCTATTTGTTTAATCGCTACAAGCTTGGTTATGTCTTGCTGTTGCTTCTTTTGATGTAACAGCAGCAAAACACAAAACATTACGCAAACAAATCAAATCAACAATGCGCGTTTGAAAATAGACATAAATCGGAATCGCTTTACCCTGATATTACAAAGAGATGAATAATCTAAAGTTAAACTAATGCATCATTGGTGAGCCACCGCTTCGGAATAGCCGAGTCCTGTGCCAGGACATGCGCGGCCTGTGACTCACTCCTACTAGCGCTTTATATATCATCTGCATTAATTTTTTTTATTTTGCCTTAGCGGTAACGATAACTGGAAATTACATAAGTACTGTTTTAAGTACAAGGGTGATTGATTTATGAAATATCATTGATGTTATCTTGATGTATCAAAAATGTGTATAACACTTAAATTGAGTTAAAAACACCACGTGATCCAACAAACCCTAGATGTTGCTAATTACATCTAAGATGAGAACATCTAAGGTCTTTTTCTTTAACTTTTCTTTATAACCACGCCTCATCGTCTACCAACCCTCACTTTGTCAGTGTGGTATGATCTATGACAGGGGTGGCGAAATATATATAAAAAAAATCGCGACCATTAGTCCAGTCGATCGTGGCAAGGCAAAAAATTCTCTTTAGTGAATTCAAAAAACTGAGAAATTAGTTCAATTCATCAGTTATTCGTTTAATGATTTCATTGATCATAGTGATATCTATGAATTGGCTACAAAATTCGCAGATATATTTCAAATTCATTCAAAGGACCACTTTTCATTTCATTTAAGGTTTACAAGAAGTATGTAAGTAGTAGATCGCACAGGGTTTCTTTAGGAAATAATAGATCTTATGTCTAATCAAGTTGGCTACCCCTGATCCTATGACTGTAGTTGATGATGATCCAACACAAATGTGCCCAGTGCGCTTAGAGCTTAGTCATATTACTATCGAACATATTGTATAATATTAATAAATTTTGTTTACTCAAAATCATACTGCTGTCCGTGTGCGTGAAGTAAAAATAGGTTCAGAAGCACCGCATCAAGTGGAGTTGCCATTTGATAAGAAGTAAACAGCGAGCGCAAATATCAGCGCTTAGTCATCGGACATCGCACGCATCTAACGATGTAACGTTCTCATACACTATTTCATTGCAACTGGCTAACTCATTCACCAACTGAGCGCATTAAAATACTGTTTATAATAAAATTGACTCTCATTTTTTGCGGGTTTTCATTGTCGAAGATTGATTGGAGTTCAGTCGATTTTGAGTTAAAAGATTTCACTTTAACTTTTAAATGTATAGTTCGCCAAATTTGTTTTGTTTAGTTCGATATAAAAATAAGTATTTTTGGGAAGTATAAATATTATTTACATATATACAAGAAGTGAAACTAAAAAAGTTACGTACCTAAAGATTCAAGCCTCGCGCTTGGATGTATTGTAAGTAGTATCTTCATTAACAAACATGCTATCATGTAACTTTCAGTCTTTAGGCGTGTGTGTGAATATGTTTAATGTTTTTTTATCATCGTTTTACTTCGTGAATATTAATTTCTTTTAAGTCACAATGTTAAGCAATCCCAACTATTATGTAGAAATAAAAGTTTATTACATAGGTATTTATGCACAGCATGCAGCCATTGTCATTATGTTATTGTAATATCTTGTAGGCATCGTAATCTCGCGTATACCTGAATTACTTTTGCCTTTTAAAATTAGAACCGTACGCGTGTGCAAAAAGCGCCGATCTTTTTCGTAGAGGCACATGATCAAACGATATTTTTGCGTTTCGGCATACATTCGGCAGTTACGTCCGTATAAGACCGTAGACAACGCGGGCGCGTTTTTGGTGCATTTATAAATTCGGCGTCTAATACATGATTGTAGAGTATCGTTCGGTCCAGATGCGGCTCGGGACGGTCCCGGTGTGAGTCACGGTTCTCGGAAGAGGCCGCGACTATTTTAGATCGTCCGCTTACCTTCTAGGAACCGGGTGGTGTGGGACCAACGACCGATCGCAAAGCCAAAGTATTGTTAGATCGCGAACGGGGTTGATTGGGCCACCATCATAATGTCGTTTCCTCATCTTATTCTCGCTACTGTTTAACAGGATCTCTTCTAGGAAACAAAACTTCTCAGCTGTAGAGTTCTTCGGGAATTAAGGGAGATCGCACATTGTCGACAGTAAGCGACTTATTTAGTTGGCTCATAGAGACTTTTATTTTCATTGCTATTTCTCCCATTTTTAAAAGCCATTCTTAAAGGGAAATACTATCTAGTAAATAACATCACGTACTAAACTTGGTAAAGGAAAGAAACCGCTTCCGAAAAACATATCGTTTGCACTCAATCTTCATAGTAATAATTAAGTAAAATACCAAAATAATTTTTAAATGGGCATATAAGACATGAGTGAGGTTAACAAAACAGCTTCTATTTTTCCGCTTCCGGGCTATGCGCGCATCTCTGTCAAAAGATAAATGTACATTGCGTGTGTGATGAATACGCTGAAAATGTTTCGTTTCAGTGCTCGTTTAAACAGCAATTAATATATTTTATTCCAATTCCTAGTATTTGTGACACGAACACATTTATTTATCTACACGGAGACATTTTAAAACCATACCCGATACAATCAAGCAAACAGCTGGTGGTTTTGATATACATAGCTGCCTGCTACCTTTTAAAAAGTTTATAAAAAGTTTTAAAAGCAGTAAGAAGCGCCAGGTATGAAAAGTTTAATTTATAAACATTTAGAAAGTAAATAGCATGGTGATTGCTACATTCCTGAAACTCCTAAGAGTTTGATTTTTTCCGTAATTTTGATAAATGATTATAAGTAAACTCATGGCGCGTGCCCTGCTGAGTCAGGCCGCAGACGTCAATGCGGTAAGAACAGCATCGCGGTAAAGTAAATAAGTCGTAATATTTTCATGGGTGCCGCCGCGGCGGGGCATCTCGCGCTGCTCAAATAAACAAATGTGTTGATTTTTATACAGTAACGCTGGCCTTTGAGAGCCGTCCGGCATGGTTTCATAGTTTCCTACTAACGATTAACGGAATTTACGAACGCGTTTTCGACTAAGTAATATCGTCGAATACGTCCCCATCCATTCTCCGTCTGCACATTTAGTGTTTTTGGATTCATTATGAAATATCAACCTTTGAATGTAAGACACAGACGATACATGAACTGCGTCAAAATGGAGCCATTTGTCTTCCTTAATCCCAATTGTTGAAATAAGCCAAACACATTTGTCGTGTGTCAACAGAAACGCATTGCGCGTGCACGCATGAATCAGCTCGGTACAATTAATCTAATTTAAGGTTATCGGGGAGGCATGGGACGGGCTCGGCGACGTCGCACAGTCTCGCGCTGCCGCCGTGCGCCGGCGCATCGCACATGCACTCCGATGCAACCGCGTGGTCGCCACGCACGATCACCCAATCGTCACTTCGTATCGCATCCCGCGTGCTGCCGCTCGTACTCCCCTAATACTCGTACACTATAAGTGCAAAATAATACCTATGCGGCGGGTGGTGCTATCAAGGACGGTACCTATGTTATAGTTTAGTGAAATGCCGCAAACAGACTGTTCTGTTCAAGTTTCGATAAAAGTGCAACCGAATCGTAACAAGTTACAAGTGTTCGTTGACGTTTTCATGAGTAAGTAGCCGTTTTCGTTCATTTGGATGTATTAGTTTCAACAGTTTATAAATCATGGCAATATGTTTTATAATAAAAGAGAAGACAAGAAAAAATACTAAAAGAATTTTTTACATAAAATGTAATTCATTAATATAGTTCGTTTCGACAGCCTATTCCAAAAAGTAAACCGCAATGGTTACCCGGAAAGGTCTTTTATTTAGCAATGTAGGTAATATATAATTTCTTTTGCATATAGAATATAATATAAAACAAACTTTTAGTGTTTAAGAAACTGTGTCGAACGCCAAGCCAAGCGGGATAAAATCTTAGTATAACTATTTTGTGTTAGACTTCTATTTGATTAATTTTGCGGTCATAAATACAACGTTGTTTTTAATATTAATTGCAAATTGCTAAAAACTTTTAGACACTGTCCAAGCTCCCTAACATACACGTGTGATGATGTCAATACTTTTTTTTTATTTATTTGCTAGACATTTGTTACCTATTGTGCTTTCATTAATCATTGGTCTCATCCTCATCCATAACTAAGCCGTACTCATCTTTATATCAAAAATATTAATTAGAAATTATATTCGATAATAATTAATCAACTACTTGCTGCAATACATCACAATAAAAGTATTAATTAAGTAGCATCGTAATCACGCGACAATTTTATAATCACTGCTAACGTTTGCGGACAGTGAAATAATCGGCTGTCAAAATGCAATGCCAAGAGGCGAGACGGTTATCTGGTAGTGTAGGGCCGTGGAGTGACGCTTTCGGCACGCAGATGAATCATTGCTAATTATTTTATGATGCACTTGTAAAGCGTGGGGTACGGGGGCACACCAAGTGATGTAAACACTGAGGGCTGTAGATACTGCAAATCTTGACGTTTGCTGTGTGACGCCACTTGTCGCTCAATTTGTTGTCAATGTCACTGTCAAGTGACTGCCTTGACCCATTGGCCACATTACGTCTGACATGGGGTCATTACCCCATATGATCATTGTAAGCAAATGTCAATCCTAGTAGTAGTATCTGAACATTGAGTCTTCTCTGAGTGCAGTTACGAAAACTGAGATCTAGATAAAAATGCAGTCAAAGTATGATGTTAAAACCACATTTCACATTTCACAATGACCACTTGGTTCAAAGCTTTAACGCAGCGTATGGCAACACCTAGCGTACTCGGCTCCTGTCCAAAATTACGACCGCTCTAAATTTATTCCCAATGTTAATTCTTTTGTTGTTCGGAAGAGCGAGCTTAAGCTTCATACAACCCTCTTTGAAGATTCAGATATACATAATTGTGTTTATGCGACCAACACTCAGGTGAATGGGCCCTTTCTGGTGTTCAGCTGTTCCACTTTTAAAGTATTCGAAATACGCGCCTTGCGTTTATGATGCTTGCAAGATTGTGTTGTTTCATTTGGAATATTCTTTTATTACCAAAGAGTATTCTACTTGTATCGAGTTTTTCCACACATTTTTGTGCATCATTGTTTTGTAGTACATAATATGAATAATTTTGTTGATTTGAATTGATATCAAAATAATTTCCAACAAATTTAATAGTGCTTCCGTATATACTAATTTCTTTACATGATGATTAATTTCTTTTGTAAATTTACTTAATATGGCACCGATACACAATAGAAGGTATGTTTCAATACATGACCAAGTAATGTCGCTGCAGAGAGTAAATGTTTAGTAGTGAGACATTTTGCAGACGGCGCTTATCGTGATTCAGTCTGCAATACGATTGCCTTTATAGCTGTGATGGTGGTGCGCAGCGTCCGGACCGTTGGCATCGGCAACGACATGACTAACCGCTCTAGATACAATCAAAATATGTGACAAGTTTATTTCTATTCAGAACAACACATTCTGCCCTGCTCGATATATCCCGCCTCAAAGTTGAACATCTGCTGATTTTTTTGACGACATAAGTAGGTCGGGGCTCGCGTCTGCGTCACGCGCCTTGCCGGCCGCGGCCGATCACCGAACGCTTACGTTTACGCAAAATCGTTACGACTTACGATGCTTTTCGATGACCTCGAGTTCTATCTCGATGTCTTGTTAACCATGTATTCCATTTGACTGCCCGGATAAACTCCAAGCCTGATAATAATCACAACAAAAAATTTATAACAAGCTGAATTGTCATTAACTTAGTTTACTGTTATAATTTATTAATCAAGAATTTAGAGGCATTTAGAGCTGTAGAAAGGACACTTGAAGTTAAATCATTTTCACATGTTTAGGACAAACTTTAATACATACGAGTAGTTTAATAAGCAAAGTGGGGTAATAAGATATAAAAAACATCGCGTTAGCGTTGAGAAGTGGCGTATCTTAAAGCTCGTTGCGGCGTAGGGACGGGAGCGCTCCTCCGAAATACTCGCGTGACTCACCGCGCCGTTTCACAACGATACCTTTGCCAATAGCTTTTGTATTGCTTCCTGTTGCTACTTTACCTTCGACTTTTACACTGCTTGCTTGTCAAGGATTGTTACATCATATCATTAGGTTTTCAGGAAATAGTAACTACTTAGATACTTTATTCACTACCATCATTGTAGTACCTTTAGATAGATACTCTTTATGGTGCACACAAAATAAAATAAATTACAAGAGAACCATATAAATGATATATAAGCACAAAATGTAGTCTTATCGCTATATGTACCTATATAACAATGTCTTCCAGACAACCTCTTGGAGAGAGGACATGCCTATATTGGCTTGGAGAGAGAATTTTTTGGGTAGGTAGGAAATTCCATATTTTTCATTTTGTTTTTACGAGGATCAGTTAAATATTGTAAAACGCATATACTTAGTTCATGAGTTATTTCATTGATAAGAGTCAGTGACACTGGACGTGGTCCACCTGGACAGCTTCCAAAAGCTTTATTTTTTTTTATTCTCAAAACTATTTTCTATATGCTAAATTTACTAAATTACAATGCTTTTATTTATTGGCGCAAATGAAAGTTCTTAAAAGGAGAAAAAAAAATTATTATACCGTCAATTCATATTATATCTTTACCAGTCACACACGCCACATTAGTTGTTTTACAACAACTACCTATTAAGACTAAGACTAAGTACTGAAATTTTGTACTTCAATCTGTTCTGCAAAATTTGTAATTATTTAATATACGCGATAGCTGAAATGGTTATGTGTTACAGCAGCAGTGTTCATTAGTACCTCTTAATTTGCCTTCTTGCATTGTAAACTGAAACTTAAGCTCTTGCAGTAGACTATCATTTAATAAAATATGCCAGGATTTTTTCTATTAAAAGAAGACTCTAAAATTGAACTTCGCGATATCACAAACAATTTTTCGCAGGCTTTTTTTTTATAATTAATAATAAAACATTTTAAATATACTTAATAATAGTAAAGAGCTACAGATTTTTATTAAATACCCATAAACTGGTAACGAATGGAAGATTGTAAGAAATTTATTTAAGGAACAGTCGCGTACATAAATAAGTTTCCACCAATAAAATTCAACGTCCCCTTGGTTGTCTTATCGACAGCTACTGGCTTCGATCTTCCGATACGCAATACTTTGATGTGATCTGGATACTATCACACGCGGCACATTAACGGAGACTGGCCCAGTTCCGATTTTGCCGTAGAAGTTGGCACGAAATTGTAAACTGCCCTCTTTACAATAGGCACTAAATATTCACGTAGTGTTTTGCTGACAGTTCAAACATTGTTTTAATTTATTTTCGTTTTTATAATTTTGCTCATGATTCAATTGTACTTATAGAACCCTTGCTGTGTAAAGCGTAAAATGACAAACTGATACTGATCTTAAATTAATGAGTTATTAAAGATTTGAACCAACTGAGACAAAACATATCAATAAAATTGTTGTTACTTTCAGTTTTTGTTAGTCATTCAAAATTGTCTCATCGTCCAGCGGCACATTTGAAGAGTATATAATTATCCTTTATGTATTTACATTTGAGTTGTAAGCAAGGACGCTTAAATTTGTACGGTAGATATTTCCGGATCGAACGAAAGTGTCTCCGCTGAATCAGTGTTCTTTAAAAGTTGGATGTACGATGTAATTCCCTGTCACTGTCACTCGCTTAATGCTGTTCCAACATTTAAAGTTTGAACATTCTGTGGATGTTTGGCACTTACATTTATCTCTTAAGTCAGTAGTAGGATGTCTCCCAAAACTACCTTTAAACAAATCACAAAGAAATGTATGTACCTACTCATAGGATCTGTTTTGTCATAATCTTTTGCCTGAGTAACTTAACTGGATACTGCCTTACTTCAAAAGACTTTGAAAACGTAAAGTACGTAAGTTTATTGAAATTTTAAAAATAAATAAAAGCCGTTAATACCCTGTTGATAGTTCATTGTCTGTACAATTTTTGGCCATTACCTATCTGTATTTGATAACATGAAAAATATATTTATGTGAACTAGTTTATACACTTGTATACTTTATTGTACGACATACATTAATAAAGTGTTTGCAGATTAAAAACTAGAAACGTTCCCTATTTCTTTTCTTGTGGCTAATAGAAAAATCTCAGGGAAACTTTCCATGAGGTGTCAGCTGACTGACGCATCGCGTAACCGGCGCGGTCTGCGCCGCGTCCCGACGCCAAATCGAAAACATATTAATGCCACCGATCAAAGAGAACTTTACTTCACCGGTAGATTTACGGTATTACCGAACCGATATGTAGCACGCGGTGCTCTCCGACTTCGAATTATGAGATTTTCCACCCATTACTCATCTAATTACGTGTACCTACGTTCCTGCTATGGTTTTATTCACATTGAGCCTAATTGTATTTGATGCCGAACGATGTCCTCAGCTTATTTTGGACTCTTCAAGTAAAAGTGGAATCCACTATACTTTCAGAATCTACTATAAAAAAATTAGGCTGTTTAACTCCTGGCTTGTCTTCACTTTGCGTATAAATATAAATTGTAAAATTTAAGCGTGATTCACCAATGCGAGAACTACGTCCAACAACAGACCATTGGATTTCCACTTTAATTTCACTCACGTGATTCGCGTGACGTATTAAAATTGTCCCCGGTCCAAAAGTTCTTCGGTGATGATAAGCCACATTGTATATTAATGCATTAATTTATGGTGGTAACGTAATAGATATTGTGTAGTATTTAAAGAGTGTTTAAGACTCAAGTCCATGATACTTAATGATGAACTACCTATTAAATTAACTTTAAAATTTTTCAAAACTTAATAACTAAACAGTGTTGGTCTTACTATATCGCGTACAGTTCCGTTCTACATCTGCGAGGCCGGATTAAAATACACGTAAATTTTACTGTTCCCGGTTTAAATCTAATGCTTCATCGAAGTTCGCAGTCGTAAAATGTAGCGGGCATTAGTCACGATCGTTCAACGATGTCCGGAGACGATCCATCAACAGGACCGCGTGTCTGCAAGCTGGTGCCCTGTCAGCGCCTCTTAGCCGTACATTAATTAACACGCTCCAGCGAGATGTCTTTTTTTAAATACGTAATTTCTACACTTCAGCCACTTTCATGTCATCCGTTACGTTAATGTGTACGCAATAGTATGCACAAAAAGCCAACATCGGAACACTTGACGAAACTATGACGAAGATAATAATATTGGAATGACTACCTATACATAAAACAGATTTTTACGCAAAAATTTTCGGTCTATTCTATTGACACCCTTGAGGACTTCGTAAGTTTCGCTCCGAGTCTAATGAGCTATTAACAGCAAAGTTGGCAAGCTCCACCAACTCCAATATTTTCTAAGGGCACGTGCTTAAACGCTTGATAATAGCCATGTAATCAACAGTTTGGATTAAACAAATAATTACAACGTTAATCAGGTGACTGACGTCAATTTACACTATCTCCTCTTCGTCTCTTGTATTTAAATTTAGTAAATTGAAAATTAAAAGTATGCATAATTTTGTACTTATTTAGTTTTATTGTTATGCATCTTAAAAATTATATCAAACTACTTTATAAGGATGTTGAATACTTTATTTTCTTCTCTCATCTGAATATTATGTCATAGTTGTTTCTCATACTTCGTCATATTTCGAGAGTGAAATGCGTTTACGTTGGAATTACGTTGTTTTTGCGCACTGCACCTTTGGCTGATGCACGCTGCAATCGTTCTATGAATTAGGGCCGACTATGATGCCGTAATCACCTGGACTCTAATTTATCCCTGCGTAATGATGAGCACACGTACGTTATATGTGAGCCATCGCCCTACTATCGTCCAACGCGCCCTGAGTTGCTGACGTGACTTCTGTAATTTTTACGTTACGATACAATTAGCCCTTCAATGAAATGCTACGACAAAATTTTCGAAGTTTTTCCACGAAGAAAAGAGACGCATCGCATGTTATAACGGAAGAGATGTGCGGAGCCGGGGTAGCATTGTGCCGCAGATGAATGCAGCAGTGGACGTGTACGTGGGCGAGGGTCGTCGACCCGCTACAGAGATCGGTGTGCGCGCGCCCTGCCAGCGAAAATGGCAGAAAACCTCACGAAGGGCGGCAGCACACGGTGTCCGCATTTAGCTCGGGCTGACGTCGCTGAGTCACCGCACCACGAATAGCGGCGGTTTGTTTGTTGCACCGCCCGCTCCCGGCTCTCCCGTCGATTATTTCAAGCAGTGCTCGGCGCACTGTCTCCGCGAGAGGACGCCGTACGCCGGACGCCGGACGCCCGACGCCGACGCGCCATGCCCCCGCTGCCCGCGCCCCCCGCGCGCCTCCGCCGCCTCGACGCGTGTGACGCCTCCGCCGGAATCGTCACCACCATCAGGGACACAGTCAGCTGTAGTTGGATATTTTACAGTGAGTGTCGCGTCCGACTGCTTCGTTGATATCACACGGGGAACGTCGTCGCCGCGTCGCCTTCCGTCGCCCGCCCTACACCGCAGCCGCATCTTGCGCCGACGCACCCTAATCTACCGCGTTTGCGTAGCACCGTGCACTTCCTGCTACGACGTCACTCTGTCGCGACTTGGTGCGATTCTGTAGTTATCATAAACTGAAAACGGTCTTCAATATCATCTATTGCAATGTGAAGAATTTAAAATTACGTTTTCGAACCTTTCGTGTGAACGTCACTATTAGTGCGTATAGAAAGTGCGTATTCATAATGTTGAATCCAATAAAAAATTAATGTGAATTTCGCTCTTATAAATTTAAAGTTATTCGGTGCTTCCGTAAGTCGACTGTTTCCTGATTAAAGTATTATACCTACTGCCATCTATTTCGAAGAAAAGGAAACATCGTTGAAAGTTGAAATCTAGGTGAAGCGTCTGACATCAGCAACTCAAAGTAAATTTAACTCTTGACGTATTTAACCCTGCTGTGAAACTGCGACTGATTCTTTCGAAATATCTAATCATTTGGATCGTAAAAGATACTAAACATAAATAAAATTATATTATTGTAAATGTACTAAATTATTAAACATTGTCATACCGACAGGCATACAATCAATTCAAATAACACCAAATGTTACTTATATGATAAAAAAGGATGGGAGCAACCTTAATTTCACACGGAGCCATTTAAAATTATTGGAATTTTAAAATATAAAAGTTACTTCACTCAATTGTTATTGTTAGGCGCAAAATAACTGCTTAAATCTATTTTTGTGGCATTAACCTATACGATATACAAACAAACGTAAACATTAGACTATCCAGAAAGTTTCGTTCTAAGAATGTTGCCACAAACACCACTAGAGTCTTTTTTCCTATGTAATTATTTAAATATTTATTATTGACTTATTGTTACTAGGATATGAGTTGACTACAGATGAGAGGGTCTTTTTCGTCTTATGAAAATCTCAAATATGTCTTTAATTTTTCACTTAACGTGGTAGGTATTATTCGTTTTTGGGCCCATAAGAACGTTGAATCCTGTGAACAATATTGAAACATTTACGGCTGCATGCATAGTATGTATACTTTAGATAAGATATAATTCCACGACCCGCTGGTATATTGATTACCATGCCAGTCTTATATTCCCAGGTTTCTGAGTTCGATTCCCAGCTGCCCGATGTTTGAGGTTTGAATAATTTAGAATATTTATTGGAAAAAAGCTACAAAAGTACTGTTCAGTTTGATTATGATAACACGTGGTAAATTAAAGAGCTTATGGATATTAATATAGTTTTTAAGTCTAAACTAGACAGCTCGCAAGTAATTGACATAACTAATGACTTTGCTCCTCTGTTGTAGCAATTGTATATTGGTTAACGAACGATGTACATATTTATATTGCAGGTAACAGTAGTGGGTCGACGCCTGCGGAGGGCGGCGCGCCGCCGGCGCCGGAGCCCGACCCGGACCTGGACTCCATGCACATGATGCTGGACCCGCACCTGCGGCCCATCTCGCCCGACCTCGCCAACGACGAGTCCAAGCGCATATTCGACGAGCACAAGCAGTTGGCGCAGGAGTACCTGAAAGTGAGTGTTTTTCTTTGGTTTTTCAAAAATTACGCTAAAAGATCTTTTCGAAAGCGGAGAACGCGCATTGGTCGAATACGCTTCTGGATCCCTACATTTTATAACCAATATAATGTAATTAGAATACCAGTACCTATGCTATGGCTGAACTTGTAAAGTAATTGCGATGGAACGGCAATAAGGATAGCGGGTGTCGAAAAACTATTACTTATTGAACGATAATTTATTTACACAGTTTTTTAACCATTAGTAATTCTCATTTCAAATATTTCGTTAAAATTTTTCATATTGTGGTTTATTTCAAGATATCATGAGTATTAAAAACTCACAACAATAATGAAGTGGTTGATATATTTATGACACAATTTTTCATGACAGTATAGTGTACAATTTTAAAAACTCTTTATATTTAATAAATATCTTACAATTACAGATACAGACTGAACTGGCCTACCTAAGTAAGCACAAGTCTGAATTAGAGGAACAAATGGACGACGAGGAGCTGCGGCAAAAACGGGAAATTATACAACTTGAGAATGAAAAGGTTAGCATCTTACATCTTATTTTAAATATTTTAAGGTTAAGCATTCGACATTATACTAAAAGTCCATTGTTTCATCAGTTGTAAACATAAATAAATAATAATATTTCCAACGTGGTAGGTTTGCTTTTCCATGACACAAAATGTATGATTTAAAGTCTGGATAGAGTGCTCGAGCGTAGAAATTTAAATTTCTGGCTATGAACATTTTTTGCACCGACAATTTTCTACACTAAAAGGTACTACTACTAAACTTTTAAATAATTTTATTGATTATGATCACCTTTGTTTCAGGACTCGCTAATAAAACTGTACTACACGTTGCAAAAGCAGTTAGCGCGCGCCGATAACGACGCGTGGCTGCTGCCCGAGGAGCGGCCGCGGGACTGACCGCCGTCACCCGCCGCTACCCGCCGTCACCCGCCGCTACCCGCCGCCACCCGCCTGGTGCTCACATACGTATTTGCAACTTGCGCACTACATTATGTCAATGTCTACAAACATTGTTTCGAAAACTAGTAAAAGTGCTATAGACGTACATTTTGTTATGTTGTTGTAGAACTGGAACTTGATAGTTGCACTGGAGTTGCAATAAGCGTTAGCTGCGTTCCACCTCCGGGCTTATGAACCCACACGCTTACTTTGGTCATATTCGGTACACTACCAAACTCACTTATAACTTGGTCACTTCACAATGTCACTAGAAGCACAATGAGGATTTTTTGTGCTCTCAAAATGTATTTATTTTTACATTCACGGATAAAGAATCAGTCAACTTTTCTATATCTCAATTCAGTGTTCAACTAATTACAAGTAGCGTCATCTAGTGGAAAATATCAAACTGGTTTCCCTAGGGGCCTATTATGAACTCTTAATGCCATTTTGTTTACGTCAGTTATATCAGCGAGCGGTCATGTGACACCTATATTGACCAATGGTATAGACACGTGACAAACATTGACCAATGAGATACCACAAGTTTTCTGATTGCGTTTTGGAAGCCCAATAACTGTCTGGTGGCGTGTTCACGGGAAACACATGCAGTGCTGTGTAATGGACAAGTTAGCGGCACGTGTCCTTAACATTGATCTCAAGTCGCCAAACGAGCCGTCGGTACAATTTTACTGTTTATTTTATTTACTACAGGATCCTATTTAAGATAATATTTGTGTGAATCGTGTCTGAAGATTTAATTGCAGCTCTTTATTTTTATTATAAATACTTAACTGTAATATTTACTGATTAATATTCGTATCGCTTAACAAACTTACTGCCATGTTACCTTTTTTCCGTATTATGTTATAATTGTATGAGCGTAATACCAAAATGTAACCTATGTGTTAATTCTCTTGTATTATACTTTATAAGCACGTTTTAGTGCTAATTTTTAAAACAACGAATTTAATTTTTTTACACCGAATTACTGAACATTGTTTTTTAAAGATTTTATTTTATGAGTTAATTAATGTGCATCGTCATTATATTGGAGTTTGTGTGTGCAATGGTTTGCATATTTTGATTTTGTTAATATTAGTGTTAGTTATAAGGTACAATGTTAAGTTTAAATATATAATTATATAGAAGTGTCGTATTTATTATTACAACTCAAACAGCATTTTCAATAAGTTATTCAAATTAAAAAAACATTACATGTGTGTGCCTACTTCAGTGTACTGTTTAGGATTATATATTATAATTGCGCAGATTCATATTTATTATACTGAGAGTTGAGATTTGACCAGTGTGTACTCACTCTGCTGTTCACATGGACTCCCTATATCACTCGCAACCATCCATATAAAAAACAGTTTAACGTCTTACCTTTAAGAATCAAACATGAAAAGTGAAGATGGTCTTCAGAATAATATTTAATTTCGAGTTGACAATAAGTTCCGGTCTGCAAAAACTGTTGGTTTTTGTTATAATCAATTCTGTTGCTGATAAAATTAAAGTAACTTGCCACTAAGTTAATACAAGAAGATAAATAAAACATGTTGTAAAATTCAGTCCAAATTATTTAGTTTTAATCATTTTAATCAGCGTCTATTGGAATGGTGTGTCCATATTACAATAAAATTACAGTACAAAATTAAAATCCTTGGAATTTGGCACTTGAATTAATATTTTTGAGATTCTGGACTCAACTCATACAAATAAATATAAATAAATGCTTTTTCGATGCAACCATCGATTGGACGAATCATTACATAACAACTTATTTACAATAATTACAAAGATATTTGTGTTTATTGCTAGTTATTTTTAAAATATTGTTTCGTTCGAGGCTTTCCCGAATAATGAGTACTAACGAAGTGAAATAATATAAAAAGTTAACTAACAACATGGTGATTTCCAATAAAAACTATTTGTGATGACTAAACAGGCTTGCCAATATCAAATATCTAAACAAATAACATTAATATTATAAATTTACGTCATAAGTGATATGATAAGAATAACTACTTTAATTTGTTATTGAAGAATGTTAAAATTAATATTCACTTACAATGATTAAAAAAATAATTCGTCATTGAGAGGACAATAAACAGTTATGTTACCTCGCTTGAGATGTCCTTTTCAAAAGTGAATAAAAAGTATTTTCAAATATCGCTGAGGTACCTATTTTTTTAATTAGACTTCAAGCATAGGTATATTTAGTACATACACAATTAAAAATATATTATAACGTTCAAAAATAATTTAAGAAATAAGAAAATATGTATTACCACAACCAGATATCAGCAGTAGGGTATATTTTTATCACAATGCATTCAGAAAATACAAACAGTGGAGGAGTGAGTAAAAACAAATTCCCCATATACATTTACATACCTCAGTAACAGAGAACATTGCCTACCTAAAGATTACAATTTTCGTTGTTATAGATCTAATATTTTTACAAATTATAGAAATCCGAAAATACTTGACTAAACTACTGTAGAAATCTATTTATAAAATTATATAAAAGGCAATTCCATTCCGTCCTTTCCCAATAAAGACGATATGCACTAAAATAATATTTATAACTTGGTTCCTATTCAACAATGACAAGTAGATTTAGATAGAATATTACTAAATTAAGGCAACAGTTTGATTGTGTCGCTAAGATAAAACAATAACAATAGATTAGTTATTCAGCAACAATTTCCATATTACGGACATAATATTAATCACAAATATGATAATAGATAATAGAAACATAGAAGTAGGTGCTTATATTTGTATATTTATTTAACTATTCTTGAAATAAAAATTTTTTAATTAAGAACTTAACAATGAATAATTTAATATTGAAAGCACCTTTGAACGAAAGTTGCTTCGAACACACAATTTGAAGCGTTATTGCGAACAAACAACTCGTAACAGGATCACACAGTAAAAGGAACTTAACTATTTTATCGATTTATGTGGGTAATAATATCATATAATGATTCATCGAGTCAAGAGTATAAATAATACTATACACAGTCATATTGAAAATAATAAATCTCAGAAAATAATATTATTCGAACTAAAAATAGCTATAGTTATAAATTATAAAAAAAACTACTTATTTTAATAATAAAAATATTTAAATATCTGTATAGAAAAGCCATTATAAAAAACTAGCTATACCCGGCCACGCTTATCTGTGACTGTCTGTGTGTGATATTATTATGATAAAGACTTGAAATGTTTTTGATTATTAAAAAGAGTAGTTTATAGATTACATACCATTAAAGTTATAATTATAAGTAACTTTTGAGGCAAATCTCAGGCAGTTTGGCAATGAATATGGCACAAACTTAGGTGCCGCTAGAACTGCAAATATTTACCATTGATGGTAATTATTTACAGTCTATTTTTTTACCTAGTGCTAATGCTTAAATAAAACTGCATAAGGAATTACGGAATGGATAACAATCTAAAACATTTTACCGAAATCCAATAGTGGCTATAATATAAACCTTAGTTGTTATATAAAAACTTCTATACTATATTGTGTGATTAAGTGCATTTCTAACTTCCATATGTATGCTGCCCACAGCACCAATACTTTTGAAGGAGGCATTTAAAAAATTAGCATTTTATTAATGAAGTATGTTTCTATAATCTCAAGAATCCCTAGTAATAGGAGAGGGAGTATTCTTAATAATGGTATAACAAATAATGAGCATTTGCCTTGAGTGGCTCGGTTAGTTGTGACATTAAATAAATCCATATAATAAATCGCCCTAAGTTAATCCGCTTACCCATTAATTTAACGAGTAATAAATATGTTATGAATTTGTGACATAAATGACTCCAAATATGCATTTGAAATAAATAAAACATCTCATAAAAAAATCTGTCGAATATTAAATAAACATCATTCAGTACACTTTAAATTTCAGTTATTTAAGATCTGTTAGCAAGCATTGTATACATAGTTTTCAACTTGCTTAAATCTAATTAAATTTATATATAAGCAGACAAACGTAATAAACTCACTTTAAAACACAGCAGACACAATTCTAAGTTTGAGCAACGTTTAGGGACACAACATAATTATATATTATATACACCATATTTATGTATTGTCGACAATTCACAAGACTTAGCGTCAATATACTAATAGATATAAATTTTAGATATAGGAATACGGAATAAAATCTGATATCTAATGACAGGGGAAGACTATAATGGTCTATCGTTGTCTATCCTGAAAAGAAAAATAAACTAATTAATATTATATTCACAAATTGCAACAAAACCTTAATGAAACGATTTTGCAAATCAGATATTCTATGGATTTTAATGAGTACAAAATGCGGTTCCATTGCTACTTCACTTGAAGTCGAGCTACAAGAGCCACTGCCACTGCGAGGGGATTGGTATAGCTATAACACAGTGCCCGGTGGGTACCTAGTGCAGGGCGGAGCGGGCGCGCCGCTAGGTGGCGCTGCGGCGCGCCTGCCACTTGAAGTCGAGCTGCATGAGCCACTGCTGCGAGCGCGCGCGGCTGCAAGCCCGCAGCACCGGCTTCCACACGTCCGAGGCCTCCGGCTTGTCCAGGCACATGCCCGTATTAGTGTGCTTTATTGTGCGTAACTGGAAATGGAACAATTTAACATTAGTACGAGTACATTCTCATAGACGTTAATGACATATGCTGACAACTCGTACAAATATTGTTATTGGAACTAATAGTAATTGCGTTTGTGGTGTTGCTGTAAATATTTTAAAGTGCACCAAACTAAATATTAGCACGCACAAAAACCAACAAACGGACAAAAATTATAAAAATAATTGTTTTGGGTTTTATTGCGTTTTTCCCTCAACAAAAAGGTACAGACAGCGATTATTCACAATTATATGTACCTATACTATACATATACCGTATACCTAATATATCCCAACAAGCTACAAAGTAGTAGTGTTCGCTAAGTACTACTAATTAAGTATTAAACATAGTTAAGTAATTGAACATAAACACCATTTATATTAAAGTAAATAGTTGTTTAATGTTTATACCTTAGGATCATAGGTCCACTCCTGGTTGCCGCGCATGCCG